>JXOR01000199.1:278280-365171 GCA_001014335.1 Coboldia fuscipes
TTTTTTTTTTTTTTTTTTTTGATAATAAAACATCCCACTACTCTATACCAATCATTTATATGCTCATTTCCCATTAAATATTTACATTTATCAAATACATTTATATCAAATATAAAACATGTTTCATGTCTCTTTTTACTCGTTACTTTTCTACTATTGTAAATATAATAATCATAAGCATAGCTAAAGTACTTAGTATATTACACTCTAAATATTACATTTTAGATATTTTTATCACTCTTTTGAAAATAATAATAATATAAAACTACTCAACCTACTTTAAAAGGCACAGCGGATATGATTAATTCAATCAAATCGACAATATAAGAGATAAATGTGAGAGTAAATCAGAATAAAATAGAGATTTATTGGCGTATTTCACACTTTTCTTATGTATTAATACTGTTCAAAACACTAGAGCAACTTTATTTTTGGTTATGAATTCCTTTCCAATTTCCATTTAATATTTTTCTCGCGTTTTTCTTTAACACTCTGATATTTTGATATAGCCAACGTCCATAATTAAATGCCGCCGCCATCACTTCAACAAAGAAACACAGTAAAACTAAAATGTAAAAAAAAAAAAAAAAACAAAAACAAGCAAAAACCTCTTCGGATCCGATAAGATTGAATCAATAATTTCAAATTAACGCGAACGAAGAAACAAACTCAATGTTGTAATAATTAATCCTTCGCTCAACGAAACATTAATGAAACGATGGAACATAATAATTGATTATCATTTATTAACAGGTGTTATGTATCCACCACACCATTGATTGACTCATGATGGAAAAATCTTAATCAATTTTTCGTTTAAATATCATTTTGATTCATTCCACCTTTAGTGTAAAATACAAAATAAAAAAAAAAATTACGCTTTGATTTTCATCTCGTGGCTTCACCACACAAACAGTAAAGTTAAGGTGAACGTTTGATCTCTTACGGTATTATGATAAAAAAAAATTTAAATATAAGAAAACAATGAAACAGAATTCACAACAAGAAAGAAAAAATTACAAAAATTGACAATAGAAATAATATACCATATGGAATGAGTGAAACCAAAGACGAATATAACAACAAAATAACAAAATTATAGGTAAATCGATATTCATCACGAATTGATTATACATTGGATTACCCAAAAAGGTGTGAATAAAACACTTCTGAAATTGAAACGGATAGAGCACCCAATCTTGATACACTGAATCAAACAATATCCCACCAACAAAAAGCGACATATAAAAATGTGATGGATGAAGTCCAAACCGGGTGGGAATTGTTGGATCCGACTAAAACATTGAATACAAACAAAAAAACAAACACCAAATTCCCGCATTATAATGAAAATAACAATCGTAATAAAACTATCGTTCTATGGTCATCAATCCCATATAAAAATTATGTAGCTGCTAGCGTACATCATTATGCTATGATCAGCTACATGGCAAATTCATCTTTATGGTGGTTTAAATGATTCTGTTTTTTTTTTTTATTTTATCATCATGTTCTCTCGAATGCTGTTCTTGTTGTTGTTTTATATCACTAATTTTCATTTTATTCCGTTCTCTACATTAGTCTCTATCGCTGTTGGCCTCCCTCTCCATCTTTATACCGCTGGGGCTCCTCAATCCAACATCACATCAGAATACATGGTTCTTCGTTCTCATCTAAATCGATCAGTGATCTGTCTGACCAATGTATAATCGACCAATGGTTGTAAATCGAATATGGCAATCAGTTGAAATTGGTTTTTTTTTTTGGTGTCGGCTACGATGCCATCGCGAATTATATGCCGGTGGTTGAATAAATATGTTGTCTCGCTGATAAAATCCATATACTAATTTTCATATAACTAACAATTTTTTTTTGCGGTAGCCCCACAGTGAGACTCAACCGAATAACTGAATCAACACAAATATCTCGAATATTTCTAATGAAATAATAATGTTGCGGATAGTACCAATACCGCGATGAAGACTATTTGAATTACCATTTTATCCTCATCTTAATCATAGAGAATTCATTATACATCATATGATGAATCTACGTTACGGTTGTTCCATATATGTTTCACTCTACAAACAATCGTCTACGTCTGATATTCGGATGAGGGAATACAGTGTATCAACCAGATTTGATCCCCCCAAAATAGTCTTAGATCATATTTTTATTATTACGTTCATTTAGTTTCATCTTACGCGCCGTTCTTCTTTACTCTGAGGAAGAATTTTATTCAAATCCACTGATACATGTTCCACAGCTTCAATTTTTCTTTTAATTCAATATAATGGTTTTTGAAGAAAACATTCTTCAATTTATTTCATATGACTGTATATTGTTAGGCTTATTTTTCCATCCATTTCGCCAGCCATATATTATATTATTCGTTGATTTACAACACATAAAATATTATTATTGTGGTGTCTGACAAGAGATAATAATAATTCATATATGAATCTACAATTTTACACGATATGGGTATTCTTAGCAAACAAACTGATGCCTAATTAATTCCAGATATTATTTTTTTGAATTTTTACCGAGGATTTTAAGATGATGTTACTCGTTTTGAGGTTTCTTTTGTTTATAATTTCTTAAAGTTCTCAGGTTCAACGGAATAACGACCCGGTTTTTTTTGTATGACTTTTGTGTCATCACAATTGTCTAATTGGTAAGTGGTAGCCGAAACAAAAACTCATGAAACGCATCTTTTCATCCCGACAGTTTACTGATTGTACTCAACTCATATCAATTCACAATTAGTTAATTAATCTGTTATTGTTTTTATTATCATTCTTCACATTCATATGACTCGCATCAGAATTAAATTAAATTTATAACCAACAGTCAACGGTCTAAACTCAATTGAATTCGATTGATAAAAGTAAATCAACAGTACAAAAACAACAACCAAAATTAAAATCATCGTCTGTCTATCCATTGATGAAAATACAAAGCGTATGGTACACTTTGGTTTGTAGACAATAAGAGAGTTAACAACAATATAACAAAATATAACTAATAAATACGCCATAATATCGTGAAGATTCAATTAAATATCACTGCCGAATACTGGAATTATTAGATGGCATTCAACAATGAGTATTACCATGAACATCTTGTGGTGACGCTCATCAAAAATATCGTTGTTATTAATTGCCTACAATTCCGTTAAAATTATCGGTATCAGAAGAATTAACTAAAAGAAATCCATCATATCGAACTAAAGGAATTGCACGCACTTTACCCTCTTGCCAACGACTCTATTTTCACATAATTACTACATTTGGTATCGTTATGAACCAGCAATTTTAATTCAAAATTAGTTTTCTGAATTTTCTTTTCTACATTCAAACGTTTTCTTACAATGTTTTTTTTTTTTTTTTTCATTTCTACAATGGGTGCCCACTCTAATTCCGTCTATTTTTGATTTCGATTCCCATATTCAAATAATTCAAACATTAGATACAGTAATATAAGAAAAATTTCCATACATCAAGTCTATTATAAACGCGTTTGTTTTCATGATCATATTCTCTCACAGTTCGCTGGTTTGTTTCTGATAATGGGCACTCTGATGTCGCTCTATATGAGACTCTCAGTATCATATTGTAGTCTTTATATTAATAATTTTTTTTTTTATTTTTTTTTTATATTTCTGTTGCTTCCCAATCTTGTCGTTGATTATACCCCCGTGTGTGTTGTATCGTTTCTTTTTACAGTCAAACAACACAAGAACAAAATAATGTAATCTTTAAAGCCACATATGTATTTATGTGAATTCACTATATGTATACATACAATAAATATCAATGACGTTCCTCTATTCATCCCATAATGTACTTAAACAAATGCCATGAATTATCATTGATACCCGCAATAAATTGATTTGTTGGTTACACTTATTTTTCCTTTGAACCATTCAACCTCCTCCCTAAAGGGAAAACTATACTTATACAGACCCCCACGTTATTTTTTAACTATAGATATTGATTCTCTCTCAATTAACTTGTCTACATCTCACTATTAATGCTTTACTGTTTATTCGTATTTATTCATTTGTTAGTGAATAAAAAACTTAAACGTATATATTACAAATTCATATACAAAAATGATAATATTATGTAGATATTATTTTATCCATATCTTCCCGTTTGCGCGTTCAACGCCATTCAAGAAATTAAGTTCATTGTTAATTCTCTAACAAAGAGAGTAGTACATTTGAAGTCATCTTATAAAATCATTTTTATTTTCTTATTCATTTTGTTATAATATAATCGTAATTTAAGAGAATTAATTTACTATGTATCTCTCTTTCACACATTTCATTTATAAAGCTCCAGTATTATCACAATAAAAAAAAACACATATAAAATACCAATTATTTGATAAAATATTAATATCGTGTAAAATAATTTTATTTGGGTTATAATTTTATAGCGCAATATATCCCCGTATTTAATGATTTTATTAATCTCTACTTAACAGTGAATACACAATGTAATCAGACAATGTAAGCTGATTAATAACGCAACAATATTAAATGCATTTGAAACAAAAAAATAAAAAAAAAAATAAAAATCTTTACAAAGTGATACATTATGAAACATTCATATTACATATCAGCTCTCGACCATAACTGCACTTATTAGAATTTCAAACTGAAGAATTTTTTAAATGAAATTAAATGAGAAAATTTTAATCATAACTATGAATGAACATTATCAGCATACTTTTCTTTCAGATTTACATAAATTATTTGGTTCCGGTGTCACCACAGTTGATTCACTTTTCAACGCGCACACAACTTTATTCAATTCTTTTGAATTCAAAATAGAAAATCCTTTACGCACACAAAAACATAATTCCGATTCCTTAAAAGCACACAATTCGTTAATCACTAAACCATAATAAATTAATTCCTTTGAAAGCCATTCATATGGTATTATGAATCCCCAATCGATACCATATTTTGATTATAAATCTTGTTGTTCCTCTATGATGATTTGTTAAAATAAATGAATTAATATTTCTTTTTGCTTATTTCTGATTCCAAATTACAAATAACAAGTTGGATTGGCACGATATTAACGATTGAGTGGACGAACAAGAACTAAAACCGTATATAGACAACCGATAAACTTGTGGCTCCCAATCCCCCCGCAGTACAAATAAAAATACACCGATGTGCTGAGAGACCTCGCTATTTACTGTCGGATTGTGTATGCCTTGAATGCCCCACAATAATATGTAGAGCGATACAGAATGAAACACAAATGTTTCACCTTACACATACGGCTCTCACGTTTCAGAACATTCAATTTTTATTTTATCTTATATTGAATGAATGATACAGTGGCTGTGATTCTGATACACGCATAGGCTTATCATTGACAAATACAATGAAATCGAGATCTGTTTTTATATTCGAATTAATATAATAAGAATCAATGCAAAAATATTCAATACAAATATTAACTACATCCATACAGAACATCTCGTTTATTGTAAATGCCCATATTATAGGTTCAGCTAATTGAATAGTATAGGCCATTATTATTGTAATACTAAATCAACTAATCTGATTTCGTTTCTAAAAAAGTATATGATCGTATATGTAACGAAAATAAACTGAATACAATCAGACGAGACAAGGGCTACGTAATGCACACTTAACCAAATGCATTTTAAATTAATCCGATTTTAAACATTATGAATTTTTATTTTTACTTTCGTCTTGGTTTCCATACTTGTATCTTAAATGAAACAATTGTATGCAAATAAATTTTGTATTCCATTCAATATATTCCAATGAGATGGAAAGCTTTTAAACACTGTTCAAATAATAAATAAAAATAAAAACCAAACTGTCGATGTCAGCCACAAATTTAAATTGCTAAACTTTTTCGCGATTGATAACAACAAAGGTTGAGTAGTTATTAAAACACTCACCTCTTTTCCGTCCCCATTCATTAGTATTGTAAGAGTTTTCCTTACTCCATAATTTGATTGTAGTTGGGGTGGCTGCTATACAATATCCATCAGCAACTAAAGTTAATGCACTCCGATTATCTGAAAGTAATGTAGAAAATAGTTATTACAAGATTATGAATTTGTTTAATTAAGAACTAACATCATAGGATAGTCAAAATAAAAGAAATTGATTTATTAAACCGAATAATTATGGATGATTTCTAAACGAGGTAGATCGAATGGGGATGGAATATATTATGTTTTAGAGTCAAATTTGCTTGGTAATTTATTTTAAATTTAATTATATACATGCAAAATATTTTGATATGAATTAAGAATGATATTCAACCAATATGTAGCTTTTGGTCAATAAAAATTCAGATATTCGCCACCTGATATCTTAGACTGGTGGTAAATAGCAGAAGTCAACAAAGCATAGCCAAGACACATTTGATATTTCATTTTTTAGAACATTGTTAATGATTCATTTTTTGTTTAGAATTATTCTAAGTTATTGAAATGAGTTGTAGTTTTCTGATCCTGTCCGCATAATCGGACGAATTCTATGGTCTTTCCCATTTTGTTTCAATCCCATGTAAATTAACTCTATCTTAATGGCACTCTGGCTCTCCTGCACACCAGATTCCATTGCCAAATGCCTAATTAATGAAACAATCGTACCATGTCTGGCGTACAATAAATTAATAAAAAATAATAACAAATGGATAAAAGAAAATTTCTCAGTGGATTTCAAATAATTTATTTTTAATTTCAATTCTTTTATGTCAGAATCATTTATATTATCATATCAACAAGGGTATTAGATTTATGTTTATAAATATGTATAAAACTAATTGATCAGTACAACTAATCCAATGCTTTAACTAGAAAAATAAGAGCTTATCAGCATCTGTCCTGGTGACAACTTTTTCTTCAACGCATTTTGTTTTTTATCCTTCAGCTTATCCATTTTATTCGGCGTTCCCAATTTCTTTCCATTCACAGAATTACTTTCCTGGTTGCCACTAGACCATTGCAAATTTAGTGGTCCGAAAGGCATCTTTCGAATAGAATCAATAGAATTAAATACATTGTGAGAATCAGTATTACGAACATCCCTGTCTAAAACATGAAATTAATACCAATTTCGAAAATTAATAGCTTCATTGTATATTATACCTTCCAGTTTTGGACTAGTTACCAATTCAAGCGAATCTCGGACGTTTTTTAACTTAGACGGTGTTGAAGTACATCTTTCGACTATTTGAAGTACACTTTTATCTGGTTCATTATCGGAGTCATCATCTTCCATAACTGATACAATTCTTCTTTTTGGAAACATGATTGGATAATATTCCTCAGATTTACAATCCGAGACATCTAAACTGCGCTGCCTCTTAGTAGCTCTAACTATTTGAGAAAAGTCATCTTCACTGGATGAATCTGATTGACACATCGAACCAAGTTTCCCACGATTCGTTATCAGACGATTATCAGAAGAATAGAGTCTCTTATTTTTCTCATTTATAGCATTTAGACAATTTGTTTGAACATTGTCATTACAATTACCAGATAGAAACTTGTGAATATTCTGAAACAGAATATTGTGACTGTCCATCGATGGGGTAATACATATTCTCTCAGTAGTATCACTTTCCGAATCAATAGTTGTGCCAATTGATTTATCCAGATCTTTAGATGAACCAGCTACAACATCTTCGTTATTTTCAACTACAACGTCTTTATTCACAATTTCAGTTAATTTTTTTTGTTCGAATTTCAGACACTCTACACAAGTGAATGTTTTCTTCCCTTCTTGTTCCAAACATTTTTGATGAATTGCAATGCTACCACAGATTTCACAAAATTTAAATTTTTTTGATTTACTGTTTTGTGCTGCGACGAAACAATTAGTTGCAGAACATTCCTGTGGTCGTTCTAAAAGCTCCGAAAAAGCACCGGGTTGCAATTCCCATAAAGCATCACGTTGTGGTATAAAAACACCACGAGATTGAACAAATTTTATAAAATCATCAACATTATTGCACAATGGGCATTTGAAGAAATATCCAGAACTGTTTGCAAACTCCATCAAGCATTTTTTGTGGAACCACCCACCATGACAACAATCGGCTTCTATCACATTTATCGGATTATAATTGGAGAATTTTTCCAAACAGATGATACACTGCTCTTTTGGTCCCATAGGATTTTTCATTGGCAATCGATGATGAGCGGAACAATATGAAAGGAAAGTGCTATCCATTTGAAGTAAATAATTGTGTTGTAAGGCACACGGAACATGGAAGAATCGTCGACATTTCGATTCTGCACACTGGACGTTTGCATATTTCTTATAGCAAAAAACACATCTCTGAAACATTCCAAATCATAATTCCTTGTAGAATACCAAAAATAACAATTTCCTTACAATTTTTGATGTCCTCAACTTCTCTTTTCGTATATCGGTTGCCAAGAATCCATAAATGCCTTCATCGTCCGATCCATTTTGTACTAAACCAGCAGAATGCAACTAATCAAATTGATTCGATTCCATTAGTGACAATATTTACAACAGCCATCCAGCACTTACCAAACAAAAGTAATGTACTCTAATATTTCCTTTCTTAACAAATTCACCCAATTTCAAAGGATTATCTTCGTTTGTCAAGCAAAAATAGCAACACACAGGATCACTCATTGTCATTATATTAAGAATATCAATTCTTCCACTTGAATGATTAAATTCATAGCACAACCGTATTCAGACGCTATTTCGCCTGTATAACACTCGTTTCACTTAATTTTTGTTAACTAATTGATGTTTATATGAGCTAATAATTTAAACAATGTTTCTGAAACAAACGTTATTTCCACTCTTTTTGTAATTTGCATTAAGCCAGAACAAAAACATAACCAACTAGACAGAATTATTGGCGCGTACAATGTATAGTAGCAGCTGTCATTTTTTAAATCATATGAGAACTCGTCAAAATATAAACAAACCACAGTGGTTTCTATTCAATTTCTACTTTTTTGTACACTTTTATGTTGAATTAAATTAATTGGGAGAGTTCATTAGATTGTATCGTATTTCATAGCATTAACTGTAAGGTAGATATGTTTCCAGCACCATTGGAACGAGAACGACAAATCGATACATTAAAAATATTTAACGACAAGTAAGTTTAACAAAATTAAAGACTCCAAGGATTTTTATCGATTTAACATAATTGTGTGTATTCATTAGTGTTGTAGAAATAGTAAAGAATGAAGAATATACTGTGGGCTTCAAATCTGGGGACCATGATATTTGTATGACGGTGCGGCTCGGTCCCGCATTCCCAGATGAGAAACCAAGGATATTTATACAGCCCATATTAAACCATAATTGGATTCATTTGTCTACGGGTGAAATTCAACATGCCCCTGGCCTCGTTAATGTGAGTCTAAATATTATCCCAATCAAACAACTAATTGCAATGGTTATCATTTTAGTTTTCGGAACATTCCGATCTCGGATTAGTAGTACAGGCAATCATTCGAGAATATGAGAAATTTCCACCTCCTTTAATTTCATCAACAACGGGGCAACCTTCTAATTTTACCAATCAAAAACAAAGGCCACCAAAACCCCAAAAACAGCAACAAAGACAACCTATATCCAGCATTCCAGAACTAAATAATTTATCAACTGAAGAACTAACCCGGCTGTGTAATGATAATGTTTTCTTCGAGGACTTTGTTGAAGAATTGCCGCCAATTAAGAAGTTAGATATCGATTTAGAAAACCTTATGACAGATGTTGAACAATTAGCAGGTAAATTCTCATCCTTATCAAATAACATGATTATATTTTCATTTAACATTCCAACTATCAGCCGAGAATATTACAAAACAAAAGCAGCTCAACTTACTTAAATCCCAAATTGAGAGTGAAATTGATACGTTTAGACAACTTGGAATCCATTACAATGAACTATGCCAGAAGTATGATAAACAAGCTGAAGATTTTGAACCAACACACATAAGGGTAAGTGAAAATTGAACCATAAACT
This sequence comes from Coboldia fuscipes, assembly GCA_001014335.1. Lineage (NCBI taxonomy): Eukaryota > Metazoa > Arthropoda > Insecta > Diptera > Scatopsidae > Coboldia > Coboldia fuscipes. The sequence goes on from JXOR01000199.1 coordinate 288,318, forward strand.
GCCTCGAATATCAACTCAATCGGAATAATTTTTAGGAGCTACTTCAAATTGCTGCAGCAACAGCCGATAGTGAATGCGAATCTGTGATTGAAAATTTTATAGGTGGTAAATTAGATGTGCAATCATTCTTAAATCAATTCCTAGAATTAAAGAAAATAAGTACTTTACGGAAAGCCAAAGAAGAGCGTCTGGCCCACCAGTTGAATGCGATTGGACGGTCAAGATATTAAAATAAAATCAAATCTCGTTAAACGAACATTTATATTCAATATAAATTATAATAGTTCCTTAAGACTGTTGATAAATCAATCAATTATGAATCAACAAATATTTAGTATTATTAATCCGATTTTGTTTTTTTGTATTTGTTTTGTAAACGTGGTATAATGGATTTAATAATAGACTACAACGTGATTATGATAAAATACACGAGTTTTATATTGCGCAACCTCCGATCAGATTCTCCGCTTATCCCAATTCCCTATATATCATATAAGAGTTATATAGCGTAACTGTAGAATGGATACACAACGAACACTAATGGAAAATAATGTTGCACAGATGCGAAGGACAATGATTGCATATCATTTTCAACGTATGGCATTTTCCACCTTTCTCCCCATTGTTCACAAAGAGAAACCCCATAGAATATAACACACTCGTTTTAGCAGATATTTACTTTGGTTTGGTCTCTACCAGCAATCAGAACAAAAATTTTAAATTCCTTGTTTCTAATACAATTCTTATTTGAATATTAATCAATTTTAATTACAAATCTGTATACTATTCATATACATTTTACAGTAAAAGTGTAATCTATTTCAAAGGGAAAATAAGTGCATCAACCACAATACGTTCTTAATCAACCAGAGGAGGTTTGGGTTGAGAATACTCATTCTTTTAGTTATCCGTGAAACATTTACACGTTCGCGTTGGAAGGGAAAATATTTTCAGCGGTGAATTTTATCACTGCTTCATCATTTGCCAAAGAAATTCGACAATTTATGGTGAGTTATATTAAATCAAATGATTATTTCAAGTGATATCAGTTAAAACAATAATTATGCCATAATGATAGTTAAAATTAAAAAAAAACACACAAAATTAATTCTTTAAGAATTAAAATTGAAAATTTATTTGCGATTTGTAGTTATTGATAACACCTTGCGCGTTAGAATCTTGTTAAATATTCTATAATAAAAGAATCATGTTTAAAGGCATTCGCAATCAATTATTTATTCCGATATCAGCGGACTTTTATCGAAACATCTACAATTCTTATCAACCTGTGTTACGATTTACGTTATTTTTTACATTCAACTTTAAATAATTTATAACCATTGATACTTTATAGACTCGTCAAACGAACGATTCGCCTGAGCCATCAAAGGCTGAGGAAACAAAAGACAATATGAATCAATCACAAGGATCGTCATCTGAATCACCAAATCAATTTCGTGTTAGTGAAAGTGGTAATTATTCACCAACGGGACTAAAGAGTCCAACATCTAGTTCAGAGGGCAACGTATTTTTCTCTTCAAAAAAGTCCACATTCGCAGATAATCGACGGTTGATATCAAAGTCACAAATGAAGGGTGAGTGCAAACAACTTGATAAGCAGGAAACTTTTAACAAGATTTGTTAATAATTTGATTACAGAATTCCGGGAGGCATTCCGTCTATTTGACAAGGATGGTGATGGTAGCATTACAAAGGAAGAACTTGGCAGTGTAATGAGATCATTCGGTCAATTCGCTCGAGGTGAAGAGTTACAAGAAATGCTCCAAGAAATCGATGTCGATGGTAATACTCCGAGCTGGGATACTTAAGTCAAGTTTCAATAACTTTTAAACTGTTTTACCTTACAGGCGACGGAAATGTTAGTTTTGAAGAATTTGTGGACATCATGTCGAATATGACTGATGCTACCACAGAAACATCAGCGGACCAAGAAGAACGAGAACTGCGCGACGCATTCAGGGTATTTGATAAGCACAATCGTGGATATATCACAGCATCAGACTTAAGAGCAGTTCTCCAGTGTCTTGGTGAAGACTTGGATGAAGATGAGAGTAAGGATACATCAAAAGAGAAATTTAAAAATTATTGTAACTTACTATTCATTACTTTTAGTTGAAGATATGATCAAGGAAGTGGACGTTGATGGAGATGGACGTATCGATTTCTACGAATTCGTTCATGCACTCGGTGAACCTGAAGATTCACAATCATACGATGACGATGATGAAGTCACATCACCAATTCCTACACCTCGTTCTACATTATCCTCGTTCAATGAACAATTAATTATGTCTTAAGTAGAAACAGCCAAATTAGAGATAAAATTTAAATTTCATATTAAATTTTCCATAATTATTCCATTATCTTTTTAAATACAAAATACACTCTAAGAATAGATCAATCAATTTGATAATTCAAGTGCAGTAAACTTTATCAAATATCATAAACTAGAAATTTTTAGATGTTTAAACTTAGAACTACTAATAAATTTTGACCTAATAAATATTGAATATTCCTACTTTACTTGTTGCATTCTTGCTCATTTAATGAATTTATCTAATGAAACTGTACAGCGGAAGTAAAAAGTGCTTGAAAGTTTTACATTCAATTACATTGCTATCAATTTCATATAACTAACAGGAAGTCCTTGGCAATTGCATTCCAACTGATTTCCCCCTGCAACGAATTCACGCGATTGAAAAAATCTGACATTCGCATTCAAGGTCGCGTCAACTTGTGATAATGTTTATTTTGGTTTTCAATTTACCGAAAAGAAAATATTAGATCTCTTAACATTTATTGTTCTTTTGATTGGCATTGAAAATTTAGTAGACTCAGATAATATGGAATTCGACAGTCCGGATGTCGAGAAAGATTTTCCAGGTCTATATTCATCAGGAGCAGCTGGCGGCCGGAAAAAGGAAGAGAACGACTGTAAGTTTCAAATCATTGTGTTGCAAGCAAAGATAAGTACATTCCAATGTCATATTATTACACTCGTTATAGTCTCCGAGGAACATTTAATCAATAAAAAGGACAAAAAAGATAAGAAAGACAAAAAAGACCGAGGATATGCGACATTAGAAGGCGAGAGCTCACCCGAAGAAGATTTGGACACAAAGTATAACTAATTATTCTTTTCCAATAACAGGTATCACCTAGTGTTATTATTTCATTACAGAAGTCCTTCAAAATCAGCTAAAAAGAAGGTATTTAAATTAGTCACTACAAAAAGTAAAGAGAAACGGGAAAAATCACGAGAAAAGGTAGAAAAGGAAACCAAGGATAAAGACAAAAAATCCAAAGAAAAAGAGAAAAAAGACAAGAAACTTAAGCATACGACTGCTAGTGAAGAACTTCTTGACATCGGAGGTGAGTGTATCATTCAACCACTTAATTATGCCATCTCCATAACATATAGTAACAATTTTGTAGAAGCACAACCAATCTTCGGAGTCTCTCTAGGATTAGCAGTTGAACGAAGTCGATGTCATGATGGTATCAACCTACCGCTAGTCGTACGCTATTGTATCGATTATTTACAAGAACACGGACTCCACAGTGAACAATTGTATAAATCAGATGCAATTAAAACCAAACTTCAAAATCTAAAGAAAGCAATCAATAATCGAGACACTGTCAATACAAATGATTTTGATGTTTCCACTGCTTGTGGTCTACTAAAGTTATTTCTCAAGTAATTTGTTTAAATAACTGATATTAATAATCCGACTAATCGTTGCCATTTACTATTACCACAGAGAACTTCCCGAACCAATATTAACTACAGATTTATCAACACGTTTTGAAGAGGCTGCTTCTCACGGTGATGTGACTCAACAAGAGAAGGACTTAGAACACCTAATTCTCCAATTGCCCAGCTACAATCGAGTATTCTTGTCTTGGATTATCTGCCACTTGGATTCCGTAATACAAAATGAAAGATTAAATAAGATGAATGCTCAAAGTATTGCGATGATTTTAAGTCCAGCATTACAAATGTCACACCGTCTTCTTGTTGCTCTCTTGTGTCACTGCTCCAGTTTGTTCGCAAGCACAACGACTTTAATAAAGTAAGTAAATTGGCTTATATATTTTATATAGCTATCATCCATATCAGATAAATATATCACTGAATAAGTCATTCCAATTGTAATATGTTGGGCGTCAGAATCTTTAAAAAATATTTGTGTTTACATTTAACGGTACGGGATGGGTCATAAATTAATAGTCAGCATTTAAAATCTGAATGGTTCGGCTATAAAATAATTGCCACAGTAATTTAGTGTATAGTAAAAACGATGTGGAAAATTATGAATTGAAACAATACACATTAAACCGTGTGTGCGTATGATTATAAACACAATCGTCAGAAAATGGTTCAGAGTTTTGGAATGCACCAACACGGTTACTGAAATATCGTATTCCATTTACATGTGACAATAGTGCACCTGTGATAACAACAACGTTCAGGTGTAGTGAATAACTAATGGATTTTTAAGTATTAAAAGTTAATCAGATTTTATTTGAGACGAATATGTTAACAAGATTAGAACAATTTTTTTGGTGTACCTTTAATTCGGTGTCGATAGTTAAATAGCGAATAAAATCAGTGTGAAGGATATTCAATTCGATAACATAAGAGATTTTGACCGTGAGAAATATTGATTATATTTTTATTTTGAAAATACGTTAGTGTTCTTCGTCGACTAATTGACGGCATATCATAACATAATAGTGAACATTTTATTTAAAAAAAATATAAATGAATTCCAAACCGCAAATAAAATGAATATCAAACAAACGATTTACTGTGTGCAATTTAAACACATGAATAACAACGAATTCTACGTCTCAACTGAACAGTGATATTTTATTTATATAAAACCTCTTGTTACGCCATCAGGGATAATAAAACAGACATTCCGAGATGTCTTGTAAATTTTGGAAATTATCTAAAACGTTAATATTCAAAAAGTACTGCAGTCACATAATTCGTTTATATTTGGCACAGGTTGATTAATAAACAGTCGTTTATAATTACAGATATGTGCCACCAATAACAGCAACTAGCCCAAATTTACCAGATGATTATGAAGAAATTGTGATTGAGTTACGTAAACAGGAATCTCTTTTGAGCCAAATTCATGCAGAAATGAATGCTGGCTACGTTACAAAGAAACGCGAAGAACAGTTATGGGAAGTTCAACGAATTATAACACAGTTGAAACGAAAGTTACGTGCATTTGACAAGAAACCGGAGATGGCACAAAAGAGTGTAGATGACCAAGTCGATGGCGATATATCGTCAACTGAATTTAGTGGTTCGTTGAGTCTTAGTGCACAGCATTCGACTGCAGCAAAAAAGACCTCTGGTTCAGATGATGATTCAAATCATGTAAATCCAGCAAATATTTCAGTCAGTTTAAAATCAAATACCGGCAGTAAAACGTCACCACAGGTGTGTATTTCCGTTAATTGTTTGAACTCTCATGCATTGTATTTACTATTTTACTATTGTTTTAATCTTTTAGGAGCTGAAGAATGGATCCACAGAAATTGTCAGCGAAACAGTGACCGAAATTGAATCGAAGCCTCAAAGTAACCCAATTAGTGACGAATTACATGTGTGCAATACAACAGGTCTGATTATGTTACCTGAAGGCCATCCGGAGTATATGAATATAATACGTTTGCAATTGGAGAATAGAGAGTTAATGAAATGGAAAAGTCAGTTGCAAACGCGTATTAATGCAGAACGTGCTGAATATGTAAAATTGAAAAATCTGGTAGAGACTCAACCACCAAAAGTGGCTCCAAGGCAATCCGAGAAAAATGGCGATGACGAACGAATCGAACGGATTATAAGTCATTACACGAAAGAGAATAATTTGCTTGAACAAAAGAAACTGATGTTGGCCAAGGAAATATTTGAAGAAAACAGTGAATTAGTTCAATTACAGGTTGAATTAGAATTAAGAAATTTTCAAATTTAAGAATCTTGTTGTCTCCATTTTATACCATTATTGCTAAAGTATTTCTCATTATATTGTAAATATACGAATATTTCATTTTTATAATCAAAAATCGACTTACCGCATGTTTAATGAACCCATGTCCACATGTCCTTCTCCTTACACTTTGACTTGTTTTAATTTTTTTAGGTTATTAAAAATTAATTTCAAAAACAGTGCTGTCAGATGCATCCAATAGCTCATTAATTAATCAAAACTGACTACCAGAGGGCACATGACTCACTGCAGTTGCGCGAATTTTGAATAATGTGTAGTAATGTACAGTAGATAAAATATCCATTATTATGTAAATTATACAACTCATAATTGAAATGGGTCACCAATAAATCGCCGTTTGCCATGAATTGCCATGATATTAAACTCTGAGCTTTTACAAATTTAGAAGAATAATAATAACTTTTAGCAACGATCCCGCATAAGTAATGTTCGATTGAAGAAAAAAAACTATAAATTCCTTGTAATACAATTGAATAAAGCCTGTACCTGTAGTTTTGATTTAGTAATACAAGAATAAATCTCTTTAATCTCCAGTAATTTGATAAATACTGGGGTCAGAGATTTCTGTTGTATTCCTTACGGACAAGAGTACCAGCTAATTGCAGATTAACGGGACTCAATCTCTTTTGAAACATTTGCAACGTATTGCAGTTTGTCCATGGTGCTCCGAATGTGTTATAATGAATTCAAATAGCTTCAAAACGTAAACAATATTTTCATCATTTTGCCTTGTTTGTTATTTATCATTCACCTTTGCTATCGTACATAATTGGTGTGACTCGACAATGGAAATTTACAGATTTTTCTTTGTTTTCAATCAGACAGCGGAAAGGACATTATTTTGATGTTACCTCTTAAGACTCAGCGAGTTAATTCAGTGTTTACAGTTAATACATCCAGGTACGATTGTGAGACAAACGTTATCAACTATTTGGGAACTGATATTGAAGATCAAGACGAGGAATTAGAAGAAACGGTGGTGCAAAATATAACAAATCTCAAATCTTATATGGATAACAATCCAGTTAGCAGGCATTCAGCAAATAATAAGCCAAAGACAGATAGTGGTAGCAAGACAGCTTCTAGATCTAAGACGGACAGCAAATTCAAGACAAACAGTATATTGAAAACGGAGAGTAAATATAATACGGAAAGTAAGCCGCCTAAGATGGAGGCCACAGATTCAATGGCAAGTCTAACATCGGTGGAGGAGCTCCAGAAGGTCGAGAATGTTTGGATCTTTGGATATGGGTCACTTGTGTGGAAAGTGGATTTTCCTTACGCTGAACGCTGTTGTGGCCACATTAAAGGTTTTGTGAGACGATTCTATCAACATTCTATAGACCATCGAGGTACAAAGGACAAGGTAACCATGACGTATAGTATATTACATAACAAATCATTTAAGTATTTTACTTCTCTTTAGCCAGGACGAGTTGTTACCTTACTACCAGCAAAGGATCCACAAGCAACTGTATGGGGTGTTGCATATCGGATTAGTACAGAAAAAGTTGAAGAAGTGTTAAAACAATTGGATTATCGTGAAAAGAATGGCTACATTCGATGCATTGTTAACTTTTTCCCTTATAATGCAACTACTGATGAATTAAATGAAGTGAAACGCATTATTCTTTATGTTGCAACCGAGTTGAATGAATCATTTGCTGGTCCAGCTGACATAGCAACAATTGGTGATGAAATATACGATGCTTGTGGTCCAAGTGGTTCAAATCGTGAATATGTGTATAAATTAGCTGAATCTATGAGGTCAATGTATCCTGGATTAAGGGATGATCATCTGTTTGGGATTGAAGCAATATTGAAATATCGTGAGAAATATGAAACAGTGAAAGATGTATTCAAGAATACATTGCCAAAATCACTGCTTACTGCTATTCTAAATGCTGAAGAAGAAGGCATTACATTGGAAACCATTGAACGTATCATCTATCGTGAAATTGAGAGACATAAGCGACAAGATGCTGAACATACAACTAGAAAATACAATTAATCACTATCGGGCAACGATACTGAAACGGTAAAAGAAATATTCTGTTTGTAAGTAATCAATAACACTTTTCAATGTACGGGTTTTTCAATGAGAAAAAAAATATGGATCAAATTGATAAGTTATAAGAACATTCAAAAAATTAGTAAAATTATTTAAATGTACAAAGCGATATGATTGAGATTAATTTATTTATTACTAATTTACAATTTATAATATTTTGTTGATTATGTAGTAGGTGTTCCAGCGACCAGCACAAACATGACCCAAATATGTAAAACGACTATATAAAATACAACAAATATGCGAATTAAAGGATAACGTCGTAGTAGTACACCGATTCGAACACCGGCTGAATCCAGTGATGAATAAGCTCTCTTAACGCGGCGCGCAACTCTTGTGTCGAACGGATTTTCTTGCATGAAAATGGGTAATTGAGCTTTTGCGTCATCGGTGTCGTTCATATTTAAGATTTGCGGTCTTTGTGATCCTCCTAATTGCTTGATCATGTTGTCATGTTTATTCTGAAAGACGGCAGTTCAACAAGTGTTATTTCTATCTGAAGGACAAAAATGAGTCATCGGTTGCTTACCTCTAACTTTTCAAGTTGAAGTCGTAATGCATTCCGTTCAGCTGTTACTGATTCTAAATTAGTTTGTTTCTTAACTAGCGACTGAGTCAGAGACTGAACTCGATCTTCCAGTACATTTGATTCAGATGATCCACCTCTTGTTGTTATTCGTGATTTTAACTTCATGATTTCTTCTTGTCTGATTATAGATAAGGAGTTTTTAACAATAGTCATTAGTCTTTACAATCAGAAAGTGTACTTACTGTTCTTTCATTTTTAACCCAACATTTGATTTTTGTTTGGACAACTCATCCTTAACACCGTTCAGTTCAATTTGTTGAGTTCGCAATTTTTCCTGTAATTGATTGTATCGAAACTGTTCCTTGATTAATGACTCATTCAACGAAGATATTTTCTGTTCTTTTTCCTGTTCCACTTGATCCTGTCGGTTCTCTAATTTTGAAATGTATTCACGAGCTCTATCCAATTGCTCCTGGGTATGAGTTAATTCTAACATTAAATTATCATTTTCTTTCTTCAAGTTATTCAATTCGAAGCTTTCGGTATTTGAAGCGATATTCTGCACTATTGAACCATCTGAAATTGCTGGTATTGTTCCACCGGATGTCTTCAATTGGTCAATTAACTGTTCCTTCATTTGCAACGTACTCTGTGCTCTTAGCCTGTACTGTTGCAATTCTGCAATTGCTTGATCTGTTTCACGTTTAGCCCATGATAACTTATCATTTAAATCTACTTCGTTTTTATGCAATTTGGCCACCGACATTTCCAGTTCCGTAATTGTTGTGATATAACCTTTGTTGGAGTTACCCAATCCATCAATTCGTTCCACTAATTGTATTCGTTCTTGAACCAAATATGCGTTCATTTCTTCCAGTTCTCTAATACGGGATTGTACACTTGATTTTGTATTACTTTCAGCTTTTAATTGTTCCAATTCATATTTCAAATCGTCCCGTTCCTGTTTCGTTTCAGACAACACAATACGTAGTGCTGCTAATTCCTGACCTATGTCACTTGGACCTGATATTTGTTCATGATATAATTCTATTAACGGATTACTAGTATCGCTTGCTTGATCATCGCCAATTGGAATCACTAAAGTATTTTCTGTTTCTGTTGTTAAATCAGCAGTAGACTTTCGACTGCTCATTGAACTGTTCATTGAATTCACCTTTTGTGGTGTACTATTTCGGGACGATAGCCGTAATGAATTGGACGATAAATTTCTTCTAATTGATGGTAATTTTTCTTCCACATAATTCACTTCAATAGATTTGTCATCAAATTCCGATTTCTGTTGTTTTAACACCGTGGCAGTATTCTGATCTAATTTATTCAGTATAGTTTCAGCACGGGAAGCGAAGTCTGTGAGCCATGAAGACATCTCAAATAAAAACACTTATTGCTCTAAAATAAATAATAAGAGGTAAACGAAATCAGAGACTAATTAATTTTGTAAGAAATTCACAAATTCCACAGTACCAGCTGACAAGATAAATATGATTTTGTACCTGGAACTTACCAGCGGTAAATTCGTATCATTGGCCACGAAACTGGGTACCTATCCGTATGGATTGAATGAATTTTCGTGCCCGTTTACGTTTTGTTGTGACGGTGACTTGTCTTCCATCGTGAGGGGGTTGGTGACGTCAAGTGTGAGGTCGGCCATTCATACAACTACAACCACGACTCACAATATATATAAATATATGTATACTCAGCCATATAATCACCATTCACTCATGAAAATAAACTGAAACTTCTGAATCAGTTTCTTCATTTTGAACATGCCAATTGGATTTGTTTCATCCAAACGTACAGTTGTTATATTTCGCTATCGAACGCGTTCATTTATTCCACAACAAGTAAAAGAGGAAAAAGTAAATTTTCTACTTAATTTTTAATAAAACACAGTATTGCAGTGTTTTAATATCAGTTCTGTGTAATAGAAAAGTGTGTACATTGATTAAAAGGGATTTTAAAGTACCTAAATCATTGACAATAAACATTTATCAATTTGGATAAATTCGTTTAAATTGAATCACATTTGATTTGATACATTGAAAAAGTTAAAACAGTAACCTCACGTAATTGGATACACCAGAGGCATAACAGAGAGTTGTCACTGATTGAACTACAGCTGAATTAAACTCTAAAATAAAAAGTAACCAAAAAGAATCAAAATTCTTGTTAATTAAATTCAAAGTGGAACTCTAATTACAATAATAAAGTGAATCTATATGAGAGTTTTATATACAAATATTCATCATATATTTTGTAAACGGATGCTGAATAAAACTCCTGCCATTTCAATGGATTTCATTTAAAATATTCCAAAGTAAAAAGTGGTCAAAAGAAACAGGAAAAGTGAAACAAGATTAAGTTGATTTAAACAAAACAAAAATAGTGTTGGGAAAATAAAAAAGAAACGAAAAGAATCAAATGACAAATTAAGCCATTCAGTGATTGCTTTACATTAAATGGTTTCAAAGTGTTTTATATTATCAATTTTATTTGTGTATCATTTTGGAACGAAATGAGTCAGTATCATATCTTAACTGTGAAGTTGTTAATTAAACTGTTTCAATAAATTGATACATTATTGATCGTCGATTGGATGCCTACAGTAATACTATAACTGATCATTCATCGAATATAAAAAATAAATAAATTACTTATTCGTAACAAAAATTGGAATTGATCATACATTGAAGTGTTGTGTTATTTCTATTTTTTTTTTTTAATATCACTGCAAGAGCCGAGAAACCGCCATTGTGATTCTTCTATGTATGGTGTTTGCCTTAATGCTTATGAAAAATCTATCGTTTAATATTGATTAACTCATAACTAGTAGAGTTTGTTTTTTTTTTCTCTATTTCATTTACTTCAACATCAAATATTGAAGAAAATATTTAAATTGAAATTGTGGAAACACCAAAAGGGTAAAACATAAGTAGTGTATAACATAAGCAACATAACACTTATGAATTTGTGGAATTTTAGTGTGGGATCACATTGAAAATTATAAAAGCTCACAAGTGAGAGAATAACTAGTAAATTTGCATACGTAATGTGTATAAATGTTACCTTCAGAGGACAAAACTATAAATGAAGTTTTTTTTTTTTGTAGCATCCATTAAGTAATACTACGATTAAACCAAAACTGTTTAAAACAGCACAATTATAAAGAGAATATATAATTAATGTGAAATAAACCCGAAGTGATTATAATTAAATAAATGTTAAACAGTGCCACTAAATATGTGCAGTTGATTTCTATAATCGCATATCTCTGTAGTAAACCAAAATAAATTAATTAATTTGATAAATTACAATATGCTGTAACAAAAGCAATTTGTATAACAAAATAGAAGTCATTACAAATTCTCAAAAATCGAAAAATAAGAAGAAAATATAAGTCATACCAATATTAGTTATTTTTTTTTAATAATTATTAATTAAAAGATAAGTGAATTTATCGAATAATTGAATAGTTGTTCTTATAAATGGTGAATTTAATCATTTACAAATCTGGATACCAAAAACATAAACTGTTTATTTAATCATATAAATTGTACCGAAACGGAGAATTCATCAACAACAGAAGCTGATCATTTATCAACAGTAAGCGTCATATCAACGGACCAATCAATACCAGCTGCACAAGCAACACAATCATTACAGAAAAACGGTATTAATAATTACAAGAAAATGAAGATCAGAAGGAATTCACCCTGTTTAGTGTTATCGTTTCGGACACCTGGTAAACTAGGTAAGTTAAAAATGATTTCCTTTATTAATTGATCGTGTATATTTAAGACACAGAAAAATTTCTACTGTCACCATTGAGTCTAAAAATGCAATCATCCATACCAGTGTTGAATCAATGTTGAAAATTTTAAATCGTTACAACAATATGGTGATGATCACATTACCCAGTTCCAAATGCCATAAATTTACTCATGATAAACAATATCCAATTGATCCATTTGATTTAATTTGAGTCTTTTATTAATTTTTACCAATTTTATTAACCACATTGCTTGCTGTATTGTCACAATCAAATTTTCGACTTCCTTAATGATATATTTTATTCATTTTAAATGATGGATGGAAAAAGAAGCGACACACAAATGAAAAAAAATAAATAAATAAATAAATAACAATAAATTGTTAATTACTGTTGACGTATTCACAATCCATCGATATAATGTACATTCATTTTTATAAAAACCATACCTGATGAGGTGTAACAATTACACCGTTTTGCCAATTGACGATAGTATTCAGCTCGTTTTTAACCAAATGTAATGTGTCATCAACCATTAATTACAATTAATAATTGATTGAATTTATTAAAATGTGTGACGATGAAGTTTTATTTTTTTCGTTTTCTTGCAAACAAGTTAGCTTTTATGCTAATCAATTTATACTATTTTCATTTAAATTTTTTATTATGATGAAGTTGGAATAAAATCGTTTTCAAAGAAAAATTATTAGAAATATTTTCGATATCAAAGAGTTAGATAGAGAATTAAAATAATTTATTATTTTTAAAGTAAACCTGAATTAATGGTTTAAATCAAAGAAGCAAAAAATAAAATAAAAATAATGCCACAGTATAAAATAACTAATAGAAAACACCTTATTTGATGGCTCTGCATTATTCTATAGGTATATGACATTTGAAACTGCTGCTTTCGTGTTATTTATCTATTCAATGTGTATGATATTTGTTATGTTATATTGGCATTTACTCGCCAATTCTCTGGTACATTTAAATCCCCCCGTTTTAACAAATAAAAAAAAAAAATAAACGGAGTTAATTCAGGAACGTTAAGCTACCAGAGAATTATGAATGACTGATTTGTTTCGTTCAAAATTACTGGATTGCCATACACAGCATAAAATATAAAGTATTCGTTAGACTTTGCAATAAAATATTTCAAGAATCAAAAGTTAATAATCAGTTTATGATTTAGTCAGTGTGTAACTAGTTATCACTGATTTAATGGATTGGCCTCTCTAATTTGCCGTAGACTGTAGACTGTGTTCAACATCCTCCAATAACTTTAACATACCAGATGAATGACAATGATGTTTTTATTTTCTCATCTTCCGAATTGATGATGGCTATTAAACTTCTACTAAAATACGAATTTAAAAAAAAAAAAAAAATCAATGAATTTTACATATTTGGTAAATGAACAGAAGAAGAAGAAAAAGCAAAACTTAAATTTTATTTAGATTTCTGGTTTAAAATCCATCGCGAATAATTTCGCGGGTAACGGGAGGGTAAAGAGGAATAAAATCACTAACATTTGGTTACCTCAATTCGTAGAGTAAAACATTACTACATATCGATATGTATGCACATAATTAATATTATATACAAGATATAAGTGGTATATCTATATTTATGTATACACAATATACCGATTACATACGGCTGAGTGCAAAGTAAGCAAATGAGTCATACATATTTTTGTACGGCAACACGACAAAAATACACCGTGTGCGCTTATAGCCACAGCGAAATAAACATACAGAGAGAGAGTGAGAGAGTAAGTAGGAATGAGCACAACGATATTGTAAATGCGGACTTGAATGAATTTTCATGTTTATACGGTTGTAGTTATGTATGTGAGTGGTATGAAATCTAAAGGGGCCCCGGATCGGATGGTGTATTTAATGAAATGCTGTTTTTTTTTTTTCGGGTGACTCATCTTTTTGCTGCTCATTTGCCTTTTGCCTTTGCTGTACATGTAATAAACCACCAGCCGTTTTCAATAGTTTTTTTTTTTTTTATTTTGGGAAAGATACAGAGAAAATCTATTCACATTAAAAACATACAATTTTATGATGAAAAATTCTACGCTTACCGAATATTATCTATGGCCTCGTTAATAGATTACTTCAATTACAATTTAATACAGACCTTCTATCTCATTCTATTGGTTTCACTCATCTCACTGTGGTATACACAATTTCCCCGTTTAATTTAGAATAATTCCAATCGAAGGATTGGGATTCTACGTCTCAGGATTAATAAATGACTCAATGATGGAAAATACCCACAAACGCGTAGTTAGAGTATTATTATCAAACGAATAAATGAACAAACGTTGAGACGATTCTCTAATTAGTTCGCAAAGTTATTATGATAAGACATTGTGCGGCCAACATTTATACATAGGAAACTTGATATGGAGAAGATGAAGTCATGTTTTCCAATACAATCAACAATAAATTGCTAAACGATGTGGCAATGAAATATAAAAAAAAAACATTCACAGGTAAAATTCAAATACAGCTTAACTGGAACACAAAACAGAGAGAAAAAAATTCAAAAATTAAGAGAAAAAACAACATAATGATTACGAGATTCTTCTGTATTTGTGGAAATATTTTGAATTCATAACCAAACCAGCAAAAAAACATATACACAACATTAAATAACAGTCAATTATAAAAAAGTGAGCAAATAGAACACGAGACTTTACGTTAATGGTTAACCGATTTGTTTAGCATATCACTGATAATTAACCATATCGATATTTGGAAAATTTTTTTATTTTTCTATTTTCATTATTCATAATAATGAATTCAAAGAATGTAATAAGTGATACTGTAGAGGTAAAATCAATGGAAATTTGTTAAATCATCCTGAATGAAATGAAGTGGTGTAATTCAGAAATTAGAATTCACGATGATTCTATTGTTTTCATCGTTTAATGATATCAACAATTAACCACAATGACACAATGATCAGATGGAGAATCCTTGATAATTTCCGTTGAATGTAATTAAAGTGTTTACAATAACCTGGTGTGGTGACAAAGCAGCAATTATATAATAGAGAGGCTTAATTAATTGTGATATCGTAAAGGTGATAAGAGAAATAGCACGCATCTATTAATTGTTCTTAGAGGATTCGATAAAATTTAAAAACATTTCCTCAATATTTCATAATAATTTATTTGGATTGCCCTAAAGTGGAATGTTGTTTTTTTTTTTTGAATTTTCATACCAGAAATTACAATACGAAATAACAAGATCTCTTAATAAAACATTAAAATGTGGAGTAGATGCAGGATGTGGCCATGGAATTGTTACGTAGCTACTTCCGTAGATTTTATAGTTCCGTGGTTTTATCGGATCCGATATTATAGAACATTTTGTTTTATTGTATTTTAATAATACCAGACTAATAGTCTATCTCACTCACAGTTACGCCCGCACACAATTTATGAATTTCATGGCTTTTGGTGAGAAGTCAAAAATTTGTAACGCAAATTAGTTGATCTGTTAGCAGTTTAATCTATTATCACTTGTGGTACAGATAAACTCATCATTGTGTGTTAAATAATTTATTTAAAAATTAAAATTTTCAAAATATTCTACATGTGGCAAGAGTTAAAAAATCTCCTTGAACTCATCTGGTGTTTTGCTTGATGCCAAAATTGAAATGGGTAAAGTATTTAGAAACATTCACCGATTATAACTTCAATCAACTGTATTTCAGTTACTCAACTGTCCATGTAAACTATTTTGGCAATTTTCACTAAAACTTTTTATTGTGTTTTGTGATTTGTGCTAAAAGTTTATATTCGTTGAATAAAAATAGCTGGTCAAATATAAATATTAAGAATAACTGAAATACAAAAATTTTGAAGAGAAATACGTAAGATGTTCAGCATGAACGCATTTTTATCATCCACGTGTGGTGAGTAATATGAATCTTAAGACTCAAATTGAGTTAAATTTAAGCAAAATATTAAAATCATATTCATGATTGACTACTAAACAAAATATTTAAGAATTATTTAGCTTCAAAAATGTTTAATTTATTCATCTATCGTGAATGAATTGTTATGGATTGTTGTCTAAATCAATTTTACCTCGGTATTCTGTTGATCGTCTAGCTGAATTCACGTAATCCCATATCGTTTCAAGTAAATATACAATGAATGATAGACGTTAACTTATCACGAAGTGTTTACATCTAGTAAATGTTTAACTTAATTATTTTTGATAACCGTCTTTTCTACGTATTTATAAGATATTATTTTTTTTTTTTATTATTTAACATACAGGTTAATTAAAAATAATCTGATAATTTAACGTATACCTGTATAGGAATCAACGTATCTGGTATTTGAGTCTTTGAGTCATATTATGATAACAATGATAAGTGAAACAGAAATAAATTTATATAAAAAATTTTATGGACTACAGTCAAGGCAATTGTATCGTAACAATAACCGAGGAAAACCGTTGAACTCTATCAAACTCTCTCATTTAAATTTATCTCATTGTTATGGTTTGAATGACTATTAGATGTAAAATAATAAAATGAAAAAAAAGGCCAACATCTCAATGGTTTCTTTTGAGATGCATTTTGTATCGCATAAAAAAACGCGGTATGACTCATCGAATGGTACTCCAATACAGAGGAACAATGTCAGTATTGTGATATATGGAATTATAAATTTTTGTTTTTGATTACCATTTATGAAATTGCTTACAATTAAATAATTTAATTCCGTTTCTGTGTTTTAATCTCACGGTGTTGATTAATGAGAATTTATAATTTCGTCATTTATATTTTTCGCGAATTAACAGTAATTTTTATAATCCCTTTTTTAAATGGATCTTATGAGATAATCAATGTTTACAACTGTTTACGTTTCCTAGTTTTACAAAACAAAATTAAATTACATTGTACTTAAATAGTGGAGAGGTACACTAAAAGACAAGGGAGTTTAGAGAATAAATAATTTTTGTGATCTTTGGAATCGCACGTCTCATTTCAATTACTAATCATGAGGCGTGTGTCATACAACAGCCAAATGGAATTGGATAATTATCGTATTTATTATGGCAATTTGATTAGTAAAATCGATTTAATGTTCATTATGGTTGCAATTCTTTAAGGTCATCCCAATCATTTAGCTATAATTATTCATTAAAATATAAACGAAATATTATTCAATAATAAATTGAATGATGCATAGTTATTTGAACATATTTTAGTTGTTTTACAATTGATTTATTGGTATGTGTACAGGCAGTGGTTATTCATTTTTTGTATTCTTTTTTTTGTAAATTGAATTAAATAAAGAAATCCGTTAATTTGAAATCAACGAATAATGAAAAGTTCATAACGTTTGTTCGAGTTTTATCTTGGAATTGAATAAAATAGACTAAGAGGGAAGCAAAAGGTTGTACAGCTTTACGAATAAAGTAAATGATTACGAGCACATAATAATATTTATAGAAGAGAAGAAAAAATAAATCAAAGTATAATAAAATTGACAACAATGAGATATCAGTGTACAACAATTGAAGTCATATTTGTTAAATGAACTCATTAAGAAAACATTATAAATTCAAATTTAGTGTAAAAATATTTGTAAGTGATTTACTTACGATGAGTGTATCACATTCTTTATGTTGCTGTTTTCATTTAAATGAAACGTAAACGTTACCTTTTTTTTACTTATTTTGCTATAATTTTTGACATGAAAAATTGAAAGATACTTAACTAGTATACAATAAACATTGTCTTATACGGTTTGACCATAAGCATATAATTGTTGAATAATTGTGAAGGCCTTCCCAGACCTTGTGCCATATGGATGAATCATAAGGGTGCAATTGCCAAGCCACTTTAAAAATATACACACGAAATTAAATACACAAGAAAACAAAACAAAATATAACAAATTGTAAAACAAAGTTTCACATAACCGACAATAAGTCATATTGTTCCATCTTTGTTGAGGCTCGATCGTCTTGGGTTTTGGTTTCTTTCTCCTCATGTAACCCACTATTGTCTATTTGATTTTTGTTACAAATTGCATTGTATTGTGAAGTCAAAAACGGATTGAATCATCAACCAAATGTACCGCAATATAAAGAAAAATGGCACAGCTCAATAACACTTGGTTTAATTGTCTTATTACGATCATCATTGATCATCTTCACAACGTGTCACAAAATAAAAGAGACAATTCGTAATGAGTTTAATTTTAAAACATTTTAATGCAATTATCTCATCGGCCCGGGAGATCATTAAAATATCGTAGAAAAAAAAAGAACGTTGATGACCACAATTTGTTGTGTGATATAAACAGAGAAGAATGCTGAAAGTACCAGATAGTTTGAAACGAAGAAAATCTTATACACTGGCGAGTGAAAGATTGCAAGATGAAGAAAATAAAGAAAAAAACATTGCGAATGAATGAAATATGAACTACACGAAGAGAAATAAATAAAGTGGAAGGCAACATACAACATTGGACTGTATATGAATGTATAGTCAATAATGATTTGGCAAAGACATTTTCAGTGATGACTCAAGAGTTCGTGCTGTTATGTTGGGTCGGTAACCCGCAAGGTCGATAAGCAATATAATCCATTTTACCATTCTGGTTTTATGCATCATTCGCTAAAATTTCCAATTGCTGCTGTCCATAGACTTCCAGTGTTTTCTTATTATATATACGATCAACATTGGCATAAAATTTTCTATATTGTTGTGCCATTAATTTACCAAAGTGTTTGAATCAATCGATAAATATACATTACAGTATGGCTGAAACTCTATATAAATTATAGACTTACCTGTGAATTAATTCAACGTAATGAGCGTAACAATCATTCATAGTTATAATAGTAAATTGGCGTCAATTGAATTTGAAATAAAACTGATTCTATGTATCAGTGTATTACCATCTACAACATAGAAATATTTAATGGTTTATAAATATCATTTCATAATAAATGTTACGATCACTGTACAATGTACACAACTATAGAGGTATAGATCATGAGCCAGTTTTCACTTAAGTGATCGTTTCAATTACCTGTTCCATTGATCGTGGTATAGAGTGTCAATTTCCAGATTTCGGAATTAAACATAAAAACCAAAGGCAATTAATCGTATACAATGTAAATATGTATGAAAATAAGAGAATATTATTTTAATTTCCTTATGACTGTTAAACGCCAAGGCTGATAAGTCTCCCAACTTTAGATACTGATCAATTTGTACCGTGTGTTAATAATAATTATAGTGTGACTATGTCTCAGCATAACATAAAATGAGTCACCCGTCTCTTCCCGATTAACATGAGTGAGTTATTCATACAACTGTCTTTTAGCCATTTTGTGAATCTTATATACATAAACATTTAAATGAATAGCCAAAGAGGTGAGATATATACCAAAATACTCTATATTGAATACAAATAGCTATTAAACAGAAAATACAATACCATAAAGGCCATGGACTAGGCCAGCACATTGCGCTTAATCGAAATGACAGCTAATGGATTCCCTCCTGTTTAATTTTTATTAAAAATTTAAAAACATACATGAAACCAACAAACACAACAACAAATTTAAAAAAATAAAATTGGTAAATGGAATAAACAATTCACATATCGATCATAATTTTAAATGGTTGACCGGTTTTCATATTTGTATGCAAATCCATTCATGCGATCAATTAAAAATTCATTAGAATGACTTAAGCCAAAAGTGAATAATAACAGAAATAAAATTTTTATTAATCAAAAGAACCAAAAGGAATGTGATCTTGTTGTGGTTTACTGATTACTTTTGATATAAATCATCATTTGGTATCAATACAAAGCATAGCTCAGGGTAATATCGTATCAGTATAATTAGTGATTAAACTCAGGTCTCGCGGTGGTCATCATCAATTGACCACCTTAAATGGCTGCGCTATAAATTGTTATTTATTTATATGTTTTGCTTTATGGCATTTGAATTTTTATGTTACCCGAACAGCTACTAGTCCATCATTATCTTATTGGTCACAGGTAAATTGTGTTGTCATACTTGACCACTTACCACTTTACCAATAATCTAAATTTTCTTTTATGTTTCTGTTTTGTTATTTTTTTTTCTATTTGTTACTCTTCTTTTAATCGGGTATATATTTTCTTTTCGAGTTAATGGTAATACCTCAACCATTCAAAGTCATAGGCAATAGAATAACGAATTATTATTGATATTGTGAACTGCATCGCATATCATTGAACATTTTTTTTTTCATTATATTTAAACCTGCAGAGAACAAATGACTCGTAACAACATAATATGGCACGCGGTTGTTATCAGCTGCCAAAGAACATGCATTAGTCATAGGCGCATTATAATCATTTGGACACAGAAGGGATGAATGGATTCAATTTTTATTTTGTTTTATTTTTATCAAGGTTTTTATGATGACTTATATTGGGATGCGTAAAAATGTTTCTATTTGTTATCGGGTGGCTATTCTCTGTCCTCTTATAATAAAACAAATTTTCACTTCATACTAAGTGGACTGAGACAACATTATCAGAATTCAGACAGAAAATGCATTTCTGCAGATATGAGAATTGTCTCATGGAGAAATGATACATCAAATAAAATAAAAAATTTAAAAATAAAGCCAAACCATACAATAAGCTGAGAGCAAATTAGCTTGCATTTGGATTAATCATCATTTGGAATCCTTCGTGTTTGGGGTGATGATGATACCCGAATTCTCACAGTGGAATCATATTCCAGTAGAGAAAAAACATACATTCCTGACATCATCCACTGGTGTAATCAATATAAAAATGAAAACGTAATGCGTATACATCAACCCTTAGTGATCACGTCATCATGAGTTTCACGTAAGCTTCTTAATCATCAACGATATCACATTACTACACTTAAGGCAATTCCTCCCCAATGAGATCATAGCTGAGCCAGTTCCATGTAAAACGGAATTAGTATGAATATCATCCCTTATGGAGATCCAGACATTCATTGGCCATTTATTGACGATGTGTCATACTAATTTTTTTCAATGATTTCATAGTAAACATACTATGGCCATATCAATCGTATTAGTTCCTCTGCATAATGGATCACTATCGGTATGTCTCCGGTATTGATTGTTCTTTTCACTTATATTCTATTACACATCAACACGTTTATGTTTAACGGAAGGTAACAAAACAGTTTTGTTGTTGTTGTTGTTGTGTTTATGAAATCAGAAAAAGAAGGCAAAAAAAGTCATATAATCAACAAAGCGGGTTCCACAAGTTCCTTTTAGTCATACTTAATGGAATGGCATCAATGAGTCGGATTCTCTCTCTTATTTCATTTACTTTGACTTCGGACATATCGAGTCATAGATTTTTGGCATTCATAACAGCATTTAAATACAAAAATTGGCCACTTTTTAATGTGTGAGATGAGACTGGAATCGTTAAAATAAACACAAAATATACACGTTAAAGCATTAAAGTAGAATCATCAATATACAGTCATCACAGATGAATTTCCGATATTTCATCGATGTATTTTACATTTTTTTGTCGCCTTCACCGTAAAAAAGAAGGAAGTGTTTCAGAAAATTCTATGACGTGGTTTCATTTGATTCTAAGAGTTCTTTGGTATTTCAATTGACATAATTTTCTTATGTAACCCGTCTTGATCAGATGGTGTTAAGCAAGATATTGTGGAACAAATTATGAGAAATCAGATTTAGTCAGAATGTTTGAATGTTGTGTCATTATTGAGACTCCCCCCCATACAAAAAATAAAAATGATTAGGGTCTAACAACACTACAGCCCACTATCAACTTGCTGTTAAGATGTTATCGCTTACATTTCACTTGTTCCTGTTTATTTCCGACTGAATGTGTTACGTATCAATGACCCGCAGGGTGAAGTGTATAACGAACGATTACTAATAATTCTGGATGACGCAACATTCAAAAATTGCGTGTATTTAATTCCTTTTTCGAGTAAAATTAAGTATGAGTGACCAAAAAGAATCAGGTATCCATTTAAACGAGGGTGTGATTCCAATTCCATATGATTACGTAAAAATAAATGTTTCCTGATTCTGTTATACCATCATGTAATTTAAATTGAAAGTGTTTATTATTCATCATACGTAGTTGTAAGCAATTAAAAAAAAAAAATTGTATTTAACTGAATTAAATGGGGGAGTTAAATGCCACTGAAAATATGTACACTAAATATTATTATCCCATATGGTATGGAATTAAGACACGTTTTCATGTCTTCTTATGTTTATGAATTCAGTAAACGAAAGAATCATAAAGAATAAATCGTATGCATATGATGGCATCAATTAGTACTAAAAATTCGCACATGATGAATGAGGGTGTTATCATACCATGTTGATCTTAATAAATCCCTCATCTTGGGGTGATGCCTTTTCATGAGAAAACATCAAGGAGACACACACGATCTATACTCATCGTTTGTTATTATTTTGTTAATCATCGTACATCGTTGTATGATTAAGCTGGTAACAATGTTTATTAATAATAATATTGATTCATTTACTTATAATACATTTCATAAGGGTATGCTAATTGAAATGATCTATTGTTTTCATTTAGTAAAGAAGAAAATAATATTATTTGTTGTTATATATAGAAAAACTATTTAGACGATCACTCATAATTAGAACGAATTGATATTAATAATGGCTCGAAAAAGGGGTATTTCATTATTATTTATTTTAAAATAATCTATGAATCATCATCATATATATTGCGTTCCAAATTAAGTTCAACCGATAATTTATTTGTAACGATTATTTTTGGAGGGCAGCACAAAACTTGAGTAAGACACCGTTTTTCGTATTTAAAATAATGTGAATGTATGAAAGAATTTTTAAAATGTTCCATTGAATATCTATATAATGGGTAATTGACTGTATAGAATATGTTCATAGATGGAATAAATTATAGATATCAGTATCAACCCCTGCATGAATTCTATTGATATGTAAATATAGCGAATACTTACTGCATTCTGTCATATGGTATTGTACACACAACATTCTTCTGACACATTACTATTTATACACATTCTAGATTGTTTACTTTAGTTAATATCAATTAAAACAGTTCAAATAAAATGAGAAACCGTTCATATGAACATGATTGTCTTATCAACGGTAAATGCAATTGTAAATCACATAATTATGATTTGGAACAATTAAAATTTGAATATCACACGGTATCTGATAAGATACAAATTACTAAAAGGGGTGCTTCGATAGATGGATAAAACGTACGGTTACACGCAATTTATAACGATATTTCTTTGACATGTTTAGTTTAATTTTTATTATATCCATATATACTTGCGTTTTTATCTAATCAACATTATAAAAATAAAATGTCAATCATAAAAACGTAATGTCATCATTAGTAGAAGAATTAAAAGAGTTAAATTCAATGACCGTATGTGTGCATGATTTCATTTTCACTCGGTTTTCTATACAGGTCGTCAGTCTGAAGGTATCCAGAGGTGACCTAGAGAGCGCCTTCCTTTTGCCAAAAATTATTTATTTTTTTTATATAAATATTGCGTTCAATTTCCCCCCTTTATTCAATACATGACCATCAATAGTCATTCATAAACATCCACTTAAACTAAACCATGAAATTCGGCTACTTTTTTTATCGGTAACCAAAAAGCGTATGAATCAAATAATGTACACGAATTTAAGAAAATATAAAAGGAACAGACAGACAGTAGGAATGAATTTATTTCGGTATTTTAACAGAAAAGTCGAATAACGAATATTTTAAATTAAAAAAAAAAAAGAAGAATTTCGTATGAGAAATTGTTTATAATTAATTAAATGCAAAACAATTTATTACGTTATTTTCATGTTATTTAAAGTGATGTGTACATGATATGAATATGTATACGGGAGTGTATGAGGAATTGAAATTAAAATATAATTGGTATTTCGGGAGGTTTATGGATGACTCATTTATTCTTTTATTTTTTTTTTATTTTGATTCCATTCGGTTCATGTAATGTCGACTATAATACATAATAATGTACTTTAATAGATTCTCCCGTTTTTATTTTAATGTAATTTCAATTTCATGTTTTATTTATTTTCACTGTTCTATTATGAACGATATATAATTATTGGCAGCTGCTGCTCTGGTTAATTGCATATGGCATAAATATGAACAAAAGTAATTCAGTACAAATAATACATAATCAAGTACGATTCCTCAATTTTCACCCGCACTAACAATTTTTATTGGAAAATAGAGTAGGAGAATGATGGCGGGTATGGTTATGGTTTATATTGTAAACAAATGAATTATGTTTGTAATCCTATGCAGTTTTGTATTTATTTTACATTTTGTTTTTCTTTTTTTGTATTTAAATGCCCCCAATTTACATAATTCGAATGCGTTATTCTGGGATGTAACAGTCATTCAAATTGTTATGGGAGAAAAACAAAAAATTATATGAATAATAAATCCGATATAAAAATCATGAAAAAAGCATACAGAAGAAAATTTATGTTTATCTTTAACATTTGAACATTATTTTGAGGAAACACCAGAAGGATCTGGTTGATTATGATTCGTTGACATTCTACATCGTGGGAGTATTTCTGGAGTGCAATTGAAAATATTGTATGCACCGTAAACAATCTGGTGTTGATATTTAACTGGAGGGTTTGAGTTCACAGACACGGTTCCATTGAATGAATGATTCCTTCTCCTTTCATTTTTTTGATTGCTATATCATTCTGTGAGTTAGTCAGAGGGCGAGAGAACTTAAAACTTGAACATATTTGGGTATGAGAAGACTGATGACTAATGCACTGCAGAATGCAATCATATAAAGCGTCTCTATTTATGCACACATGAAAAATGGTCTAATGTAATTTAACGAATGGGCAAAAATAGTTGTGTCTGGTCACCCTCCAAATTAAATAAATAACAAATTAAGTGTAGACGTATCACATGAATTAACCAATATAGTGTAACTGATGTTCTCTATTTCACTTATCTCATAATCGATTTAAGTTGATCGATGACGCTTGCCTATCACTAAACAATAATCAAATGTTTTAGTATGAATCATTAAAAATCCTTGTGACGAACATATATAAGTCATTGATTAAACAAATTAATTGTCTTTTGATGTTGAAATTTAATATTTACTTAAATACCGGAACAACGAAAACAGTATTACGTTTATCTTTCTAGATTACGTTTAATCGATTCTACTTAGATTATGCAGTCAAACATAACTGACACACAATAACTTCTGAATATTATTTTTGTTATAGGCTGACACTAATTCGATGAGTTGTTCACTACATGGCAACCCGTAAATCCCAGACTCAATAATTAGGCATTAAATAATTTGATATGACTGCAAATTCGACCTTGTCTCCTCAAATACCTGTAATTTTTTCATATGAATGTATTTTATATCTAAACACAGTATGTTCCGTTTAGTGTTTCTCGCGGACAGAATAAAAAAAAACCTCACACGGGCATTGAATTCCATAAAACTGTATGTTGTTTTCCGTTCTGTTTGTTGATTTTTATTTATTAATTTTTTTGTAAAGAAATAAACGGCCATTTGAGATTAATATCGCCTGGTCACCGTTTAATTCTAAACTTGTATCCAACAGAATCAATATGTGTAGTTAAGTATCGTCAAGTATTAAATAAAAAGTCCATTAAAACAAAACTTTAATGTTATTCAGTATCATTTATTAAAGTTTTAACTAAAGAAGAGTTGACTGGTTTATGGGTATTTACTTAACAAATAAATTGCTTACTTAAAGTGTAATATTTGTTATATTTTAAGGTCTTTCATATTCGATTTTATTGAAAAGGTTTCAATTTCATAATTCCCCCCCTTTACCACAAAGACTCAATGTGGCACAAAGACTCAATGTACTTTAGAGAATTCCGATGAATCAATCCAACTGATTTCAATTAATTTATTAGTTTACCTAAATTTTTTAAGTAATAAATCTTATTAATTGTTTTTTTTCGTTTCTATTTTTAGCATCTCATAAAGACATAACACAAAAATATAAGGATACATCAACATCCGAAGAAAATAAATATTTGGCTAGATATTCAATGCCTGCCTCATTACCAAATACACCAATCATATATGATATTGATTCGCATCCAGCATCACCAGTATTCCCTCATCTATTGCTTGGTAATGGACGTGATGCCACCGATCCAAATAGTGTTGGAGCTAATTGTGTATTAAATGTAACATGCCAACCATTAACTTCCCAAATACCAGGACTGTTAGAGTACAAACAAATACCTGCTAGTGATACACCCCATCAAAATATTAAGCAATATTTTCAAGAGGCCTATGATTTCATCGGTATGTAATCGTATAATCGTATACTTGTTTGCTATAAATTACAATTTATATTGAAACATTGACGTAATTCAACTAACAATTTACTTATTACTTATCATTTTAGAGGGTGCTCGAAAGAAAGGATCTACCGTTCTATTACATTGTCAAGCTGGTATATCCCGTAGCGCAACAATAGCAATTGCCTATGCAATGCGTTATAAAAAAATGAATTTGGTTGACGCTTATCAGTTAGTCAAAATGGCAAGACCAATTATTTCGCCAAATTTGAACTTTATGGGTCAATTGTTGGAATTGGAGAAAACATTAAAAGCAAACGGTAATCTAGTTCCTGATACAGACACAGAACTGTCTGGATCATCTGGTGCCACGTTATCTGGACCAATGACAACATGTGAATCGTCGTCGTCATCATCATCATCATCATCATCCGGCTCAACCGATTGTAATATAGATGATGTTGATATGACACAATCAACTGATGTAACGCCTAGTACATCGAAATCCTTATTGATAAATAATACGACGGTATCATCAACTGTTGAATGCCCAGCAACGAATACTGGACATATTGCAGTTGGCCAAGAGAATCCAAAGTCTGATGATAATAATTTAGATAGTTTAAAGTCAAATGAAGTAAATAATGAATCAACGATATGATTTTAATCTTATAATACATACATAATAGAATTGAACTCGATAATTGATAAGAAAACAGAAATGAAAAAATTAAAAACATTTAAAAGCGTAACACTTTGAATACAATGGAATTGAAATAAATGTATAAAAACCTAAGTGAATCCGAAAGGAAAAACCAGAGAAATAAGAATCCATAAGTGTATCAATAAATTCAATATTATAGAATTGAATTTCTGTAAATCAAGAAAAAAAAAAGTAAGAAATATGTACAATATTGAAAGGGAAAAAAATGAATAATGATTATGATTAAAGTTTATTGGCCAAAACGGTTACCTTTTATTTGAAAATGTAAACGTCGTGTGCCAATGTGATTCCAATGAATTGAATACGGTTTCATATAAAATTTTTTTTTTGTTCTTTTATTAAATAATATTGCATTACAATATTTAATCATTTTAAGAAAAAAACAAACGAATAAAATTGGAAAAGAAATAAAACACTGAAAAGGGGTTTAATAAACGTGAAGGCATAATAAACCTAAAGGGAAACAAAATGTGAAGTCATTAAATTACGAAGACAATAATTAATTGTGAAAAGAAGCAACAGAGTGATATTATTGAATGTTTATAAATTGATTATAATCAAAACTATATATCAATTCTCTGATATTGAAACAAAAGAGGTGAAATGAAAACAATAAACGTAAGACAACAACAAAATTGAATAAAACACAATTAAAACGATAACAAATAAACGAAAAGAAAATTAATATTAAAACAATCAAAGAGCGAAAAAAAAAAGAGTCTCACGTTTAGTGTTGGAAACAATTGGAATAATTGAATAAATTTTAGTCAAAATAAATTGGTAGCCAATGACACACTCCGAGGGCTACTGAACTGGATCACATCAAATTACTAAGCAATGGATATTCGAGCACACTACATAACACCGTTCAATGTGTTGTGTTAGTAACAGAAATAATAATTATATTCATGATGAAATTTTAAATAATTTACATAAAACAACAATGTTTTCATATAATTTTATTTATGGTATTTGACGTAACTTTATTTATGTATTTTATATTTTAACTACGAAAATTGTTTTCATATACTGATAACAGAAACAGTTTTAAATAAGGAAAACAAAAAAAAATACAACAACATAATATTTCAAACGAACGAATATTAAAATTGAATTTTTTGAAACAAACTGATAATATTTTATGCCAACAAACAGCCACTTGTGATGACTTGGAATCCAACAAATTTGAAAAAAAAAATAAATTAATAAACAAATAAAGGAATACATAAGAAAATGGGTAAAAAATTAACAGAGTAGTAACATGGAGTTAGATTGATTCCAATGTACAAACAATTATGGTAATATTCTAAAGGCATTCGGGTTGAATTAATCGAAAACTTTACTACAAATTAAGTGGAAAATTCATTTAAATAAAACAAAATAAAAATCCGTTAAAGTTTTCCAGCCAAAAACGAATCGTGTTTCAAATTTTTTGTCGCCATAATTGTGATTACGATGAAAACTTTCCGTTTTAAATATTGATTTCATTAAAATCTGAAAGAAAACAATTTTAACTCATGAATGACTAATGAATGTATTTCAACATCGTAATGATTTTGCTAGAAGAGTAATTAATACTGTGATTAACTAGTGATTCAGATGCCATTGTTAATCAGCACATTTGTGTGCATTTTTATTTTAATCAGTCGAACATAAGTCTCACATAAATTTAAATGAAATATGAAGGTACCCCCCTTCTTGTAATTAAAATTTATTTTCTTACTGGTGAAATCAACCACTTTAAATAAAAAAAAAATTAATTATGACTATGCAATAAATCAACCAACAAGGCTATTAATCATTGGTCTGTTATAGATTATAGCAAATTGTTAATAATAATAACCAGCAACAAAATATCAATATGTTGTCTATGTGAATTGATAAAAAAATGTGTTCAATAATCTAAATGGTGCGCCTAAGTATGCTTAACCTGAAGTACAGTAATATCAAAAATTTTTGATAAGATTAATTCACAATTCAATGTTTTACTGATTTTTTTTTTGTATTCTATATTAATCATCGATGAATTTTCCATCATTGATTAGTCACAATAAGTATGTGATATGGATTATTTATTTGATGTCATATTGGAAAAGTGGTATCCAATGAAACAAAAAAAAACACTCAACACAATTGACATCAATTGTAGGCAACTGTACAGTAAAGTACTTACAAGCCATTACAATTATTTCTGGCGTAGAACGTCATGAACATTCTGTTTAATGTTTTAATAAAATTCTGGCTGCCATTTAAAACATGTGAAAGGTGACTAAGGTCATCCAAATGGTAAATCACAATATACGTATTAAACGACGTTATTTCCATTATTTCGTTTGAATTGAAAGTGTAAAATGCCTGACCACCTTTTTATTTGTCATTTTCTATTGTTAATTATGGTATAGTCAGTCTGGAAGAACGTTAACGATTTTAACAATAACAAAAGAAATAAATTAAACCAGTAACATAGTATTTATGTAAATGGACTTTTCCATGTTTGTAACATTTTAAATGAGAATCAACTGAAACGATCTGCCTTTATTGTTGACTTGTAAAGTGAAAAATTATAACAAAAAACTGAAATTGTAAAGAGAATACTCACAATGAATTACAGTTGTGAGACATCAAACTAATATCAATCAAATTGGCCTTAGTAAATGTGTGAGACAGATTGTGAATTAAAACTTCTTATAAGTCTTATAATAAATGTCTAGGAATTCATGAATTTATTTAAAAAAAAAACAACAGAGAAATATTAGGAACATTTTATCTGAATGAATCATAAACCGAATGGCAACCACTTCGGCCTTAAAATGTAAGGAGATCACATGAAAAATCATTAGGAAAATAAGAAAATGTTTGGCTTTTCATTTGATCTTTTGTATAAGTGAATTCATAGCGGTGACTTAAGATACATCATTCATTATTTATGATTAAACCACGCATTTTTATAAATGGTTATAGTAATACCTACATAGTTGTATAACGTAAATCAGTATAATTGAATTAATATGGATGTCTGTTTGTTATGTTTCCATCAACAAGTGCAAAATCCCAAAGAGAAAAAAAATGTCTTGAATATTTAGCACAAACGTTTCCATATTCTTTTCTTTTTATATTCATAATTTGGTTTCAACAACAACCAAAAAAGAAACAAAACTGAGAAGAGATTGTTTAATATGCAAAAGACCTAGAGAGAATTTACATGTGGAAAATTCATTTAATTTATTTATAAAAAATCGACGACAGCAAACACATCAAGTAGGAAGACAAAAATATACAATCAAAGAATAGAACAGAAGGAGTTTAATATTATTATTTTTATAAATTCTATACTTAACTTATGATAAATATTCACGAAAGAAGTAAAAATTAATTTTAAATAATTATTCTACGATGTTGGCATATAAATAGGTGATTGTAATTGCGGTTGTCGCCCACGTAAATTGGATGAAAAAAAAAAAAACAAATCTTAACCGATTTAGCGGTGTGAAATCAATTGTGAGACAGTTTAAAGCCAAAGTGTGTGTACATCAGGTGTCATTTTCAAGAGTAGTAAGACTAATTACAAATTGCCCCTTTTCAAAGTTGTGATGCAATTATATTTAAATTCTTTTTTACCAACAATAATTATCTAATTCCTATAAATCATAAGTTCAGATTATGAGAAAACCGAAACATAATTTACATAATATAAGAGTTTTGTTTTCTTTCTTTCTTTTCTTTTTTTTTAATATTGAAATAAGGGAAAAACAATTGTACAGATATCTACAGTTTAATTATATTATAATTGATTTTTATTCTAGTCTAAAAATTTAATTGGCATGGGGTTTTATCAAATGTAATTGATTTGAATTACGTAGATTTGTTAGCTAATCAATTAATATTGATGATTTTGACAGAAATCATCTTAGAATTAAATATAACTGGCTGTGTTTTCTTAAGACAAAATAATAACAAAAAACTAAAATGAAAATATCAAACAAAAAATTGAAATTGATAAGAATTCGTTATGAAATTTTTATTAATTTAATAAAATGAAACAGAAACTAACTTAATTTATAAGATAAATAAGAAACAGCCTCTCCACCAAGAAACCCCCCCCTTAAGTTTAATGTAATAGGACAAGTGAGATCAGAGTTTTTTTTTTAGTTTATTAAGAAGATTTAGAATTTTAGTTTTAGATGTAAGAAATGAAACAAATGGTTGCCAATTCAATTGAAAATTTTTTTTGTA
Organism: Coboldia fuscipes; assembly: GCA_001014335.1. NCBI lineage: Eukaryota > Metazoa > Arthropoda > Insecta > Diptera > Scatopsidae > Coboldia > Coboldia fuscipes. The sequence continues at coordinate 320,167 of JXOR01000199.1, forward strand.
GCATTGCGAGTGAATTTTCTTTTTGATTTTACGGGTTGTTCTAATTTAAATGAATAGAAAAAAAGAAAAGAAGAAGTTCTATTTTGTAACAAAAGAAAAAGACGATAACTGTTCTTTTTTTTGTGTGCTGATCAAATAATTTTTTTTTTTTAATTTTAATTTTCTCATTGGCATTCTCTAATTGATTGAAATGATTTACTTTTATTTGGTTTTCTGATTGAAATCATCATATATAAGAGAATTGCTTAAATATTTTATTTTAAAAAAACACAAATGTTTGTGCTTATCAAAAAATTCTATGTAATTATATATATTTTCTATCTGTACCAAGAAGATGGTTTCTCAGCTATCTCGGTTTTTATTATTTAAGACTTATAACTTGGACACATAACTTGATAATGGAAATAATTATCAAGAAGTGTTATATATCAATATAAATAATTCGTTTTTATTTTTCTTCGTTTAGTTATTAAAACCATATGCCAAGTTAGTATTTTTAGAACATATAATTTAATGTAAATGATTTATATTAATTTAATTTACAAGAAATGAAAGAAAAATAATAGAGTTTTTTGAATGAAATATTGCGTCTTTTATTTTTTATTCTTTTATGTTAACATTTCAGCAGATGTTTCACGGTAACGATTAATTCATAATCATTCAAATTTTCTAATTCATACGAATCGAAATTGAAATTGAACTGTTCCACTGAGTTTAGGTGACTAGGATACTTCTCTCCTAATGGTCTGATCGCCTGTTCCAATTGCGAAGGAAAAGTAAGAAAATTTTCAGGTTTTCAAATAAAACATTAAACGAATTGGTGAAATTGGAACAGGCGAACATAACATCAGGAGAGTAATTCAACTAGAATGAATGAAAACCTGGAAAAACTAAAAATTCAAAAGTTTCGAAATTTTTGTTGTAATCAACACTAAGTGTCGGGGTACCAATATGATCCAAAACCACTGAAACAGCGACGGCATCGGCTCAACGTGAAACTTTTCAAATTATAAAAAATATTTTTCAAATTCAAAAATTCCAAAATTGTTGTTGTAATCAATGCTTCGTGTCCGTGTATCAAATTGCATTAGTATTGGTGAATTTCTCTTAACACTGAGATAACTGGAAGAAAATTACTAAAAACCAAAAGTTCCAAAATTGTTTTTGTAATCAATGCTTCGTGTCGGTGTAACAATTTGCATTAGTATTGGTGAAGAGATTCTATCATTAAGGAAACTACAAGAAAATCACAGAAATTTCAAAAGTTCAAAAATTGTTGTTGTAATCAACTTACTACTGATACTAAGAACATAAGAAAACCTCTAATATTAAAATATCAAAAGTTCAAATTAGTTATTCAGACAGTGTAAACGAGTCATTCTATCGAATCGTTGAGATGAAATGATGACTCTATTTGCTGGTAGAGAGACATCAGTCCTAATTTGTAATGAGCAGACAAGTGAATTGGTTCAGTTGTACCGGATCAACCAACGCAGTTTATTTTTCTTTATTGTTATTTGAATGAACCCACCATCATCGCTATCGTCACCCAAGTCAAGTGTTACCAGCAAAGCACTCTATCTTCAATCAAATATGGAATGATGTTTCATTTGAGCATACAATTTTTCTTCAGTTTTTGTTTTCATTATATTTTCAGCATCTTATTTGAATTATTTATATTGCTTAAATTTGTGTGTTTATATACCTTAAAGTGTTTCTTAATACATAATTATTTTGTTGGTTTATTTAAAGAACTATAAGTTTTTGTGGTAAATCTTAAAAGTACTAATTGTGTTTCTTTTTATTTCTTTTCTCTCTCTCAAACTATCAAATATATAATTATTGAATATTCATTCATATCTGGTTACTGTTGATTATCTATTTCTTTCATTGATCATTTCTACATATTTATTTGTTATTTATTCACATCGATCAGTCGAGAATAAAATTATTTGTAAATTATCCACTCTCATATAATGTTGTCATTACAAACATTATCATTGAATATAAAAAAGAAGAATCATTTTCTTATGCTCTCTACAACACTTTACACATTACTAATATTAATGTTGTATCAACAAATTCTATTCTGTTCATTTGAAAATTAATATTCTCGAGTATAGTCGAGATATTCACATCATTTTTAATTTTAACAATTTTTGTTTTAGTTTTATGTACAAAAATATACATAATCATGGATATGATTATGTAGTACTTTAGTGTCATTCATTACCAAAAACAAAACAAAAACAATTTTGTTCCAAAGTAATACGAACTAAATCACAAATAATCGAGACCAAAATCTCTGTTAGTTCTTTAACTTATTCTAAGAATTGTCTTATGTACCGAATATCAAACAATTGTTTCCATTACTTAGTAACATTTACTTATAATTTTTTTCCTCATAAATTCAAACATTTTAAAGAATTATTATTGAACTAAAATCCTGCTTGCTTTCTATAATAAAAAATTCGTCATTCTACAATGTAATTGAATAGTTAAATCGTAAAATATATTCGATTTACTACTCAAGTGCTCACTTAACAAACATTGAGTGCTAGTTATAAATTAAATCAATAATTACAATGTTTTTTTTATACAAAACAATCAAATGATATCACTAAATATCGATTAGTATTTGATATACATTTTGAATATAGGCTTTCATCAATTATAAGTCATAAGATAATGTTGGTATTATCGTCTAAAATACCTCATTAGAATTTGAATAAATCTACAAAACGTTTGCATTCACTAGCTAATGGTTTTCAAAACTTGTTAATTATTATTTGATTTCTACCTAAAAAATTTTGTTGACATATCAGTTAGTTGTCTAATGTTTGATTCAAAGGTAATTGAGCATATTATTATGAATACAATTAAATTTTATGAATCATATTAATTCATTAATTTGAGAACACTCTTTCGTTATAGAACCACAGCAATTCACATATTGGCATAATACATTACATACAAAGGAAAGGGCAGGATCTTTTTAAATTGATTTGTAAGTATTCTCCGTGCAAAAATATATTAAATATATTCAATTACAGCTCATTCTATGAAACTATTAATTGGCCTTTAATATTCAACTTTAATTTAATGAATATCTTAAAAGTATTACTCATTACGCATAATTTAATTTCAATGTTATTTTGTATTGTAATTTAATCAAATTAACTACACAGTGAAATCTTAAATTTGTTTCATTTTGATAAGGTGACCTTATTTTTTGTTTGTTTTAGAAAAATTTTATATGAGGAAAACCAAACACTATTTAATTTATTATCGTTCCTAATTTAAATAGAATTTAATAGAATGAAAATTAATTTAATATTTTAATATCTCACAGGTTCTTTAAAAAGAAATTCAAAGAGATTTTAAACTTCAATTATATGAATCGTGTATTCGGTTAGATCAAATCCTAATACATAATATCTCGTGACTCTTCAGTCACTTTAGTTAATTATCTATTTAGTTATATATATATATATGCATTTAAAAACAAATGTGCTGTTAATTAGCCAGCACAGTACTCTGCTTACGAACGGATCAAACCATTCATAACTAATTAAAATCACAGATTTAATCAATCATTGTGACTGTGTGTCTCAGATCGTTTACACATCTTGGATGCTTCATATTCATCCCCAAGTAATCAACGTATTTATGCTCAAACAGAAACCGCTATTTCAGACACTGGTTTTTGATGGAATATTATCTCATGGCGTCCACTATTGATGGCATCCCCATTATAATATTTCTAAAATAAACGACATTACCATTAATTTCTTCATTACAAGTAGCAAATATGATGAGTACAAACCGAAAATGTTAATTGATTAGCTGGATATTTATTGGCAACAGTTACTTGATTAGATTGTTTCTTTTGCAACTGTTTCTCTTGATACCGTTTAAACTTATTAACAGCAGGGAGGATAAACAAGAGGCCACCCGAAATTGCAATAAATATTCCAGCTATATAGAATGACATATCGTAATTTCCAGTCTCATCTGATATCCAACCTAGAGAAACCATAAAAACACACAATATAAATTAATTAAAAATCATCACATGAAGTCATATAAGAGATCGTACCAGCCAATGGTGGACCAATTAAGTTTGCTTTTCCCTGAATTAAAAGCAGCAAGCCATATGCATTTGTGAATCTCTCAAGAGTTATTAACTCAACAAGAATAATACTGGTCAAAGCATAATTCGCTGCTATGAATAAACCAAATAGTCCAGACAAGACAGCCAGTCCTGTATATGAACTGAAAAATGGAACCATTGCTGTTATGACACCACACAGAGTCATAAATACTGCATAGACAACCATCGGTGATATTCCTTTTCGATCACCAAGCCATCCAAGCAAAATCTAAAAGTAATATCTTCATTAGTAAAAAATCTTCATTCATAAATAGAAAGTGCATCGAGAATCTCACCTCTCCAAACATGTTTACAATACCAATAATTGATATCAACATTGATGCATCCTGATCACTCATTCCAATTTGGGTGGCCATATCCACCAGGTACATATACGGTACGTCATACCAAACGTACAGCAAAAAGTTAGATAGAACAAATAAGACAAATCGAATGTCTTTAAAGTAAGTGAAATCCAATATTTCAACAAATAATTTCCTAAATTCTTGAACCCATGGTCTCTTTTCTTTTGCAATTGTAGTCATTGAATTACGATAGATGTCTGGGCAAGATGAGGCACGTAATCTATATCGATTAATATTGAGCATGGCACCACGGTAAGTTAATGAATGCCGATGCATTCGAATATCCTTAAAATAGGCAGAAGAATCTCTGTATTGACTCTACAAAATAAATTATAATCATTAAATGAATAAGTAATAATATTTCAATTATCTAATTACCCGATGCCTTGGAAACTCTTCTTGTCCTTTGGCGAGCCAAGTCCGGAAAGCTTCTTCATTATTTGATCGTCGTTTTGATTTTCTTCGTGTTTTATTTTCGTTCACATTCTCTTGCAATTGATCTAAATTTGTCAATGATCCAGTATGTGACGCCAATGGTTCACTAAAGCTCCGCGAATAAGTTAGAGTCGGATAATTTTTAAGCAAAATATTTGGCACATTTTTATTGGAAGTCAACAGCTCTAGCACTTCCATCGGCACCTTCTCGCCATTTTTCAAGTACGTAGGCAATGTTATTAATGAACTAAATAACCGTGGATCTTCCAACGGTTTTATTGGGCTCGCCTGAATACCACGATATTCAAATGGCTCGTGATTCAGGTTACTGGAAGTCGTTGCTCCTGTATTTGTGCTATTTGTAACGGAAAATGATTCAGCTGATATACCCAACTTATTACGTTCCCGTAGTGCCTTGGCCCGTTTCTTAGCGCTATATGTAGTCCATTCAAGATCTCTCATTAATAGACCAAATATTATCATGTGCAAAAATATACCAGCTAAAATTAGTGTTGTACCACGCCACCCATATTCTTCAATTAGAAATTGGGTCAAAGGTGCAAAGATGAATGTACCAATTCCGCTACCGCAAACAGATAAACCCGTAGCAAATGATCGTCTCTTATCAAAATAATACGCTACTATCACAACAGCAGCCACATAGCATAGACTTAAGCCAAAACCAGCTAAAACGCCAAATGTAAAGTATAGCATAAGCATTGAATCGGTGAATGATGATAACAAGAATCCAACCGATGATAAAATAGCACCCAATATTGTCATTTTACGGCAACCGAATCGATCGGTCATAAACGATGCAATTGGACCAGACAACAGTGGCATTGCCATAAATAATGATCCCACCCAAGCTGTTTTCGCCTTACTTTCACCAAAGTAATTTAAGAATTCGGCAAAGATCACACCAAAACTGAAAGTGATTCCATCAGCTATTAGGTTGACCATGAAAGACGCAAATACGACAACCCATCCCCAGCCACCATCTGGTGGCCGCATCTCAGAGAACTGATCATTTGAGCTGCTGTCATCTGATGAACTAGTCGATGACGTTGATGTCTGCGTTGACACCTGCGATGGATGTGACGATATACTTTCCGCTGAGCTGACATGACCTGACACTGGCCGTGGATTTAATGTGTTTCTTCCTTGTGTCTTCTCGTTAGTCTTTTCAAATTGAACATGTAAAGTTGGCTTATCGAAATCAGGTAAATCAAATGATTTCCTTCCTACTCTATTAAAACTTTGAACTGACGACGAATTCTTAACGATGCTCTTACGTTTCACTTTAGTACGATCACTTTCAGTTGATTGTTGTTGTTCCAATAATGGTTTTATTTCATCACTTGAATATAAATCACTAACTTTTGATTGGATATCATTTAAATGAGTATCATTAATTTTTTCCTCAAATACACTTTCGTTTAACGTAAAATCATTTGATTGAAATGATTCAAGTAAATGTTTATTATCAGGATCATCAAGATCCGTACCGGATACACCATCTAACTGTATTGAACCATCACTATTTTCCGAAACAATGACTGATTTAACAGCACTGATTGGCTGTATTTTATTATTGATTGTTTGCTTTTGATTAAGCGATGGCTGTGAACTATTTACATTCGATTTCGTTCCCATATTTTGATTACTTAAATTACCATTAATTAAATTGTTATTAATTTGTTGTTTATCACTTGTTGATTTACCATCTTTATCGTATTGTAGATGGTCATTACGTATAGTTTTATTATTATTTGATATTGATATATTATCACGCTCCATTCAGTTAAATCTTGATGAAATTGTCTTCGAAATAAATTCAGTGTTGATACAAGCATACGGAAGATCTAAAAATTATAATAAAATATTTATTATTTCATTCATTAAAAATTGATTGTGAGTGCATCATCTTACCTCTTGGTCCGGTGAACGGGATTTTTTCATAAATTGAATTGTAATTTGTGGTGAACAATAATCACCAAATCGACGTCGTTCTCGACAGGCTGCCATGCGGTATCCCACGTAACGTTAATAAAGGACTAATCTGTGAATTAAAAATAAAAAATTATCTTATTATTACAACCGTTCACTTCATCAACATGTAATTTATTATTGAATAAATAAACTTCGGATTCATGTGATATGTATTAACTAGAATTGCCACTTAAGTAATTATCGTGTGATACGAATGCTCACCGTTAAATTTATTATCAGATAATAATAAAAGTTCACATGAGTTCGTTAGTGACAATGATTTTAAAACGAATTTAAACGAATGTGTTCCTTATTAATTAAAATCGTGAATTCAAACTACTATTAAATCGAAATGCAACAATGAAACTAATTTCTTCCTATTCCTTAATCATATTTTTCATATTTGCATAGAAATATTTAGTGAATTATTAAATGGTTCATTAAGAAAATTTCTAAAAACAACACAAAGCAGCAGATTACAATACCAAAAATTTCTAATTATGATTGAATTACAGTTTATTTTCACACATGCCTTACATAAGTGAAATACAAAGCATTAATTGCGTGTTACTTTCAATCCGATCGTAACGTTCTCAACAAAGTTCAATGGAAAATTAATTTTAAAATGTTTTTATTTGACAATCAAAATAATAAAAAAATTATCATTTAGAAGGTGAACCATAAATACCGTGTCTCACCGTTTGGAGTTCATTGTTACTCATAAATCAATTGGATCACAGGTATAATATTCAATCGACCAGATACACAAGAATTAATTATACTGTGCCGTTTAATTTAATCACAACACAATAGAACTAGAAAAAGAACACAGATTGACTGTTACTTTGTAATACAATTAACAATTAATTAATATGAATGAATTGTTTATCAAATTCTTTGTATATTTATTTTAACTATAATACTTTAATCTTAATAATAAATAGGGAAAAAAAAACTGTGGACACCACAAAATTTTATGTGCAACTGATAATTATATTTATTTTAACCAAATCTTTTGTTGTTCCTCATCACTCTGGCATTTACAGAAAAAAAAATCTTATTTTTCTTCTCTCTCTCTCTTCGTTACATTCAAATAAAAACAAAATAAAAAATTTTCCTTCGGCCAAACAGTGATCAACGTCAATTTAAAAACAGAAAAGAAAAAACATAAACACCATTACAAAATCATCTTAAAATCTTCTCATGTATTTCATTTTAGCTGACTCGATTAAGTAAAATACAATATAAGATTTTCTTTTTTGTTTACACTGAATATAATTTGCATTTTATGTACGGAAGGAATATACCAAATGTGTCGTAAATTGAACGGAAAAACTAGACTTTTCGTATGCGAATATAAAAACAACAAACAATTTATTTAATCTTACAGGTGTACATATAGCACACGTAAACTAAATTATATATAATTCTAAAATTAGACCAATCACATAAGTCACTTGCTCAGATCAGAGACATTTAATAAATGAACACACAACACGAGCATCACTCTGTAATCTTCAATCGTTTAATTATCAGAAATTACAAAATTCTCTGTATCATATTATCAGTTTGGATAAGATAAAGTTGATGTAAATTTACTTTGAACTGACCCGCAAGAAAAAATTAATTCAAATACTCCCAGTTGTTACTAAATATCTTTGTTAACTAAATCTAATCACTAAATTCATCCAATACCAACAGTAAATTTTATTATAGTTTAGTTATCAACTGATTAATACGCACTAGAATATACGATAAATTAATACTTCCACTTAAGTTGTCCTAAAGACAAATTCAGACTGAATTTTTATATTTTGGCCAATTTTGAACAAAGGAATTAACTGTATAACGCTTTAATTCTCTAGTCGCACGATCTTTACAAACCAAGGCCTTGGTATAAAATAAAAACGATAGTGGAGTTGATTCGTCAACCCAACTGAACTCACATAGACTTACATTAAGACAATTTCTGATCATCAAGCTTTCAATTGAACAATACAATCAGATTAAATTCAATTGTTAATATGCAATTCATCCAAACAACACATTGTAAAATGCCAATTGCCATGTAATTAATATCACACATCGTGTTTGAATAGTTTTAAATCAACCATAATTGGGTTATGTCTAATATCATAAATTAACATTTCTATGATTTTCAATTATGTACATAATGTTTATAAAATGAAACAATAATAAATACTGAATAAAGAAATAATAATAGTAATGCATTTAATAGCCCGAATAAAAAATTATGGTACAATCACTTTTATAAGTAAACGTCATATACAATCTATTAGTTCTCCATTGTTTAATATTCATATCAAACTAGACGACGGTTAGCAACTAAGCTAAATAATGTTTGAATTGAACATACAATGTAATCCAAATACTCTATTTAAACGGTTTAAATTTATTACATAAAATCATAGACTGATTATCATTTATATTATATAAATGTGTTTGAATCATTTACGCACATTTCAAGTGGTACATAAACGTGTTACGATCACTATCATATGTTTTCTGGTTTAATAAATTGCACTAAATTAAAAGGTCTCGTGTATTACCATCTTTAGACAAAATTAATAAAACAGAAATAACAAACCGCGCTTTGTTGAGTTCATTAACACTGGACACAATAATGAATTCAATTATTCCAAAAACTCAATAGGGAAATAAAACTTTTTTTATAATTCCAATGATTTAAATTTTAAATAGATTCCGTATGTTTATCAAGGAAATTTACAGTAAATCAACACATTTCAAAGAAAAGCGAATGAAAATTAGTAACGAGCTTCAACCTTTTCTTTGAGTACAATAAATGAAGTATGAAAAGACACAATAAGACGATAAAAGTCTCTGGAGTTAGCAGATACAAAGCGTATTTAAAGAAGAACTCACTGATCACTGATGCAGTTCATCGTGTTATCAATAATACTGTATAAATTGATCACTAATAAATAATTAATCAAGTGAATAATTTAAATTTCTGTAATTGTGCACTAATAAGTTTTAAACTAGAAAATACTCGACAATCCGATCGTTTCAATGCTCATCACTTGAATGAGATGCTGATTCCTTAATCTGTTACGATTCACAGTACTAACTAAAGTAATAATTCATTTAGACGACGGGAATTAAAATCAGTTCCATTTCAAGTGTTTTATTTACTTCCATATAATTTCCAAAGCAATAATGATATGGTTTCCAAACGGTCTCATCGCAAATATGTGCTTTTCAGACACAAGAACAATATACTGACCAGATAGATAATCAGTGAAGCTTTTTTATTATTTTCGTTTCTTTAGATTACATGCCGGCATTTATATGAAATTATATTCAATGGCTACATACAAATTATTTATATGTCTCATAAAATTATAATATTAAACAATTGATAAGATAATTGAATCAAATATACCAAATAAAAGATCGTTTTCATCTGGATTATAATAATATTATTCGTATTATATCGTAAACTCTCATCTTCGTCACTTGTTTCAGACTATAGAAGATAAGGCCAGAAGATTAGCATCAAGTAAAACATTTAAATGGCTTTGATGTAGTTATTTAAATGTCTGGAACTATAATTTTCCCATGCAAATCATTCCCTGTTGTCTCACTCAAAAGAAGTATGAATAAACGGTAATTAAGCCACTGATATGAAGTGTCACTGATATCAGCAGTCACAAATTCAATGAAACCTGAGTGATTGTACTTATAATCAATCGATTGTTTTACTATTCTTCACGTAACAAAGATTACAAGAATTATGTAAATTATTTTACGGCGCCATTCAGTCCATTCCATGTTGAAAATTATCATTATAAAACTCACATTGAATATGAGACCCCATCCAATCCAAATATAAATCCCTCCGACTACAAGGACACTTTCATCATAATTTTTTATTTTTATTTTCTCTATCGAATGAAAATTCACTGCCATTGCCTTTTAATTCAAATCAGCCATATCAAAATCAACACAACACATGGATCAATAACGTTCATGATTTTCTATTTCATTTCAATTGAAATTGTGTTGAATATTAATACTGATACTACCATTACATATACAACACATCCTTGTATTAATCTCATGTCATAATCATTTTTGCAATAAAAAGTGCATATCAGTAACAATTCACATAATAGTTTATAAACAAACTAACAACAATAAAAAAATAATCAATAAACCAAACAAATGAATTTCCATATAAAATGGACTATAATACAGTCTCGTCTCTGTGTTAATAGCACCACATAATATGACAATTGCATAGCATAATAATAAATATTAATAGCAATGCTGATATACCCAAGATTATTAAAATGGATAAATGTTTTCCGTCACTTTTGATTTTGAATGTGCATCAAACATATCCCAGTGCAACAGTAGTATTCGACCATGAACAATTCCCTCAATTAATCATAATGCAGGTGTTTCACAATCAATTTAGATAGTACCACATTCAATTATGAATTTATTTTTTAATATGAAAACACTTGACTGTAAGTCACAGTTCAAGTTCAAGATTTAATTATTAAAACAATTGTATCTATAGATAAAATTCTTCCAAATTGATAATTCAATTCAATTTCATTGAATGGAACAATTTTATGATACATCATATTAATAAAGATCCAATAACAAATTTATCATGATAATCATTGAGCATCAATTTATGTCGATTACATAAAAAGTAATAAGTTAAAAAGGGAAAAATCAACGAGTCTTAATTGAGTGTTGAGTAACTCAACCCTTCTGCCACTTTATGACACCAGAGTTTTTGCATTAAGTACAGCTACAGCTATATGTATCGTCTTAGCAAGACCTTGACCTCCAATGGTATACTGCAAACAATAGCAACTAAATCATAGAAGCAACTATCATTATGTCTCCATACATAATACTTGTAGAAAGCTAGAAATCGATATCTCCTTTATTATTCTTTTACGTGAAATCCAATCATCCAATGGCTTCACTAACAACCAACTACCGGAAACACTTAAGCCAATGCATTGATAATCAAAAGAAAACCTAGATCATGAATTCTACAGTGTACTTGAACTCTTTGTATGTCGTCAATCAGCCACAAATAAGTACTTGCCACTTGCTAAAGACATACAATTCTCTGTGTGTTTCATACTGACTTGAAGCAGATTCATTGCAATATCAAACTTCATATGAACATGTTAATTATTGCCATTTGGAAATTTAAATTGTTTTAAAGTAAACTTTAGTTAATCTCAAATATGCTCTGATTGGCCACAATAACACCTTCAATTAGATGGTTTTTCGGGCAATTTACCTCACAATCGAAATGCAATGTTTCATGCAACTGTGTCCTTGGTGGTACTACATAAAACGAATCACACCATACACAGAAAACGAATCCAAATTGAACTTTTATTTCGTTGATTTTTATTCAATTTTGACTCTGTATATCGAATAGTAACAGAATTAAAACCCCATAGTGTGCACAAAGAAATTATCGAGCGCCTTTCAGTTGCGACAATAATTATTTTCGAGGTCAATGCTAATTAATTATAAAATAGAGAGAAAAGAAATGTGCAACAAAATACATCACTTACCAAAATAACAAAATATAATTATATTAATGTAGGAAATTAAGTTATTCCTATCCGTAATGGTGTTTGTTCGAGGCAAACGGCCCTATTTCTATGCAAATCACAGTGGAATTTAATTTACTTACAAAAAAAAAAACACTCGCACACACAATCACTCGTTGATTAACCAAAAGGCATATTATTATTCACAACGGTTTTACTTAATAACAAAAATTCACTTGGACTAAATTCTAGACGAAATTAAATTTATCTCATCAATTTAAGAAAGATACAAAGGAAAAAACAATAAAAATAAATGTTAAACAGGTAAATCCATGAGCCACTGTTAACTAATTTAAATTTGATGGCGAGAAACTAAATTTATTTAATCCAATCTATTTGGTTGGTGTTCACTTCACTGTCGCAGTACACAAAATTAAGAGATAAATATTATAGTTTGTATCATGTTAAACTTTATTGCAATTTTATTGAATTGGCCTTTTGTTGCTATTAGAATTGTAAACAATGAACTAAAATGACTTCACTATTTTAATTTTCGCTTGAATCAAGTTCACATTCTATTCGTTCCCGTATATTGGTCAAAATAAAAAAAAGAAAACTGTAGTACTTCTTTTGCTGTTGGTATCAGACTCAGTCTTATCAGTACCAGGTGGTGGATAAAATAACAATGTTTCTCATTCAACCAATTTCCACAAACTATTGGAATCATTTGACAGTTACCCCTCTATTCCCGTCGAATCATGGAACGCGTCAGCTGAGTCGCACATGTTAATATTTTCACAAATTGTCGAAATTAATTTCTGAACAAAAATCAACGTGATGAACAAATGAGAGAGTAAAACCAAAGGTATAAAAGAAGGTATAAAACCAAATGCACTTTTCAATTGATTGTTAGAATTGTTTAACCAGTTAGAGGGCAATATCCAATTCAGTTACCGTATTAGTTAACACAAAAGAAGTACAGTTCAGTTAAATAAAAGAGATAGTATTTAAGAGAAGTTTGCAATTGCAAATTTAGCATTTCGAAACGAGGACTCCAAAAAGTGAATCGGTCAAGTGTTCAATAAAAATCAAGTGTTTTTTACTGTTTGATCTGTTTTATAGAAAAAATTAATGTTAATTACTTGCTACAAGCTATGAAACCAGAACCAATAATGGAGTATAATAAGTTTTGTGATGCGGAAGAAGAAAATACAACACCGAAACCTTTAGATGCAATACAGGTATGAATGCCAAGAAGTGACGCTATTTTTCAAACACTCCAAGCCAATCATTTTTTCTATTTTATAGCGCCTGAATATTGAAGTGGAACAGTTGAATGTGAACGATGATGAGGACATATTAGATGAAGAACAGCTAGAAGAGGATGAAAACGATTTTGAAGATATATCAGACCAAGAAGAGTATTTGGAATATTTCGCTGACTACGGTAATGGTTATCAAAAGGCAAATTATAATGAACACGTTAGCCGCCACTCAAACATGAACACACAGAATGGTAATAAACCAAATAATTATCAACCGAGCGCCCACAAAAGTTCAAAATTTTTGAATAAAATCAATCTGGAAAAGTATGATGGACCAACAATGTCGGGATCAGCAACAAACATTATGCTGGAAAATGAGAGACGTGCTGACGGTGAGAAGCGAATAAAAGATAAGAAAGATCGCGCCACCGTTGATCAAGTGCTCGATCGAAGAACAAAAGAAACTATATTTAAATTACTTAAGAACGAAGTGATTTCGGAAATAAACGGTTGTTTTGCAACTGGAAAGGAAGCGAATGTATATCATGCATTTACAAAAACAGGCGGGGAGTACGCTGTAAAGATTTTCAAGACTTCAATTCTAGCATTCAAAGATCGGCTGCGCTATGTAGAAGATGATTTCAGATTTCGAAATTTTCATGGCGGCAATTCTAGGAAGTCGATTCAACTTTGGGCCGAAAAGGAATACCGGAATTTGTCACGTTTGAATCAAGCAGGTGTTAGAGTGCCCAAGCCCCAACTACTAAGAACTCACATACTCTTAATGGAATTCTGTGGTATAAACAGTTATCCAGCGCCCCGATTAAAGGATGCTAAGTTCAGTGTATCCGAGGCTAGAGAAATGTACTACGAATTAATAATATTCATGTGGAGGATGTATAATAAGGCTAAATTAGTTCATGCTGATCTATCAGAATATAATATGTTGTATTTCAATCGTAAACTATATATAATCGATGTTGGTCAGTCAATGGAAATAGCACAAAAAAACGCATTAAAATATTTACGAGATGATTGTACAAATATCTCGAAATTTTTTGAACAAAAGGAAGTAGCTGTAATGACTGTTAAGGAATTATTCGATTTCATCACTGATCCAATGATTGATGAATCAAATATGGATGAATATTTAGAAGGGTTATCAGAGCAAAGATTAAAACGAAACGTCAATGAACTTACTCCGGAAGAACAAGTTACTCAAGAAGTATTCAAACAATCTTATATTCCTCAGAGATTAGATGAAGTTGTAAATGTTGAACGTGATATTTTTGGAAAACCTCTCTGTGAAGAAGATGGTTTAACGTATAAAAAAATCAGTGGCTTAGCAGCTGTGGAACAAATACAAGAGGAGAGGAGAAATGAAAAAGAAAATTTAACTAACAGCAATTCATTGGAGACAGACAATTTACATTCAAAGTCAGAATCAGAATCAGGATCTGAATCAGAATCAGAATCAGAGAGTGACGATGAAAGTGTTGGTTCATCACAAAACTTCTCTGAAGGTCATGACGGTAAGTCATGCTAATAAAGTATTTGCCTCATTTTCACATTATTAATAACTAAATGCAACTATTTTAATTTCAGATTATGAAATGCAATCGAAATTTAAAGATTCAGCCAGACCGAAAGATGAAACCCCTGAAGAAAAGAGAGCCAGAAAACAGGCAGTCCGGGAAGCGAAGGCTGAGCAACGAAAACGTAAAGTACCGAAGCATGTAAAAAAGCAACGGGATAGACAGAGATCCTCGAGGAAAAAGTAATTGATATTTGTTAATTATACATGTTTGTTGTATAATGTTAAATATGAACAATTGATGTAATTATATACTGATTTTATATAAAATAACATGAAATTTACATCTTAATTTGGCCAAGTTGTGTTACATTATTTCAATTAATTATACACATTGTTTACTTAGTTTACAGCACTTAACATTATTCATTTATTATAGTGCATAAATGGACAGGTAATGGTAGTATCTAACTATTGATAGACAATAAACAATTAAGTATTCACGATGCATACTGATTACGATCTATCGGTATTATTGTATACAAATTTTGATGAGATTAAAAACCGAACAAAACCTTCAGCATGATAAGCAGATTCACAGTTAATGTATGATATATTTCGCATGAGAATTATAATCAACAGTTTAGTTGTGCATTTGAAATCAACCCGTTAACATGGATAAATTAAACTGTGTCTCTGTTGAGGATCAATATCAACAATTTCCAGACTTGGATCGCAATGAAGTTCATAAATTGCTTGATTGGATTCAAAAGCAACCACATTTTCCAAATATCACTGGTAAAAATTGGTGTTCAATTTATATTGCAATTAATTGATTGACAATGAATTTATTAGAGTTTGAAATGATACTATTCTTTCATGCCTGTGAGTGTAAGGTGGAAGCCACCAAAGTATGTATTGACAACTATTACACAGTTCGAACACATTGTCCAGAATATTTTGCAAAACGAGACGTTCGCGCAAAAGACTTGGCTCAAGTAATGGATACTGTGTAAGTGCTAATTGAATTATTGCATACACGAATTAAATGGATTAATCGTCTCATTAATTTAGAACAATCGTTCCACTTGCTGAACGGACACCTGATGGATATAGTGTACTGTTGTGCCGTCTTCATATCACTGACGCATCCAAATTTGATTTCAATCAATCAATTCGATTGTAAATATAAATTTTTTCTCTGATATCTTATCATCACATTTAAAAAAAAAAGAATTACACTCTAAGCTTCTTTAGTATCCATTGATCATACTATAAATTTGATATTTGTCGCTGTAGCTAATTGATGTATGGTACCATTTAGATTCATGTACATATCCGATATGTATTTGCACGATGAGGGAACAGCAACTGGATTTGTGATCGTGTTTGAAATGACTGGCGTTACATTGGGCCATGTAGCTCGTCTCGGGTTGATTTCAATGAAAAAATTATTGTATTACGTTCAGGTAATTATCATTCATTATGGTTGTTTTAAAATCTTCAAATCATCATCCTATGTGATGTTAGAATGCCCACAATTAATATTTGTTATAAGTGTTCTCGACACATACACGTAAAATGTTAATTATTTGTTGTTATTTAGGAAGCATTACCAGTTCGTTTGAGAGGTTTTTATTTTGCAAACGCAGTACCATTCATGGATAAAATATTGGCTCTAATGAAACCATTCATGAAAAAGGAACTATTGGAAATGTTACAGGTGCATAAAGATGTAAAGGGCTTGTACAATGCGATTCCTGAATCTATGTGGCCGAAAGAACTTGGCGGCACCGGTGGTTCAGAAGAAGAACTCAGAAGTAATTCAATGAATTGTCAATCGACACCTTAATTACATTTGAACTGTTTTTAGGTCATTGGTATAACCGCGTAAAAGATTCTGGCGAATATTTTCTCGAGGAAGAGAAAACACGTAGGGTGAATGAGAAACTTCGTCCTGGAAAGCCGCGTGGTGCAGACAGCCTTTTTGGTATTGAAGGAAACTTTAAGAAACTTGATTTTGATTAAATAGCACTATCACCAAATAATGTTCACAAAATTTGTAGACGACAACTTGTATCGAAATCTCTATTTCTAAATAAATTTAACTGTATATAAAATAGAATTGGATATGATATACTGATTACCCGGGATATACGTTATAGTTAGAATTAAATATCACCAAACGTATGGAGATATTATATAAAGTATGTTGAAAAAGAATCACCGTTGTAATTACAGATTGAAAAAGGATTAGGTGTCCATGATTTTGCAACTCAATTGTTCAAAACTTTTCCACTACATTTTACATGTCTGTTTTTTGTTGAAACAATTAATTTTGATCTTAAAATTTTACGAAGATCATTCAAACTTGTACATGACTTATTGTCGTTGCTGTGTAAATTTTGTATTCTTTATTTTATAGTATACAAAGTGTGTACGAAATGCAGCTATTAGGAGTAATAAGTGAAACATATTCGTTTCCACTTTATATGTAAGTACGAACATAAAATAATTTTAGGAAATCTTTATCTTATTTTTGAAACTTTAATTTTAATTAATTATTTGCATTGTTGTTTTAGCTAATTATTTTAGCGATACAGTTTAAAAATGTAAACTTTAAATGTATACAAAATTCAACAAGACTCAAAATAAGAAGGTGAGACAAGACCTTCAATGATGATAAGCTGAGTCATAACTTAAACTCAATATCAAACATTATAAATTGCTTGGACATTATGTACAATAGCTCAGTTGTGCGATTGATTTCAAACCGGCACCATGGATAAACTAAACTGTGTCTCTGTCGAGGATCAATATAAAAAGTTTCCAGATTTGGATCGCAATGAGGTTCATAAACTGTTGGATTGGATTCAAAAGCAACCACACTTGCCCAACATTACTGGTAAAATTGGATTAATATTTAGAAGATTACAAGTTAAAGGTCATATCTATCGCAATTAATTGTTTGACAATAAATTTCATAGAGTTGGAAATGATAATATTTTACATTGCCTGTGAGTGTAAGGTGGAAGCTACCAAAGTATGTATTGATAATTTTTATACAGTTCGAACACATTGTCCGGAATTTTTCGCAAAACGAGATGTGCACTCAAAAGACTTAGCACAAGCGATGAATACCATGTAAGTGTTAGTTTTTTAACTGGATATACGAACTAACGTTTTAATCGTCTTATTAATTTAGAACAATGGTACCACTAAATGGACAAACACCTGAGGGCTATGTTGTACTTTTGATCCGCTTACATATCACTGATGCATCACAATTTGATTTCAATCAAGCAATTCGATTGTAAATATAATATTATTCGTAATTATATGGAATTAGTAGATAGTTTTATTTAGTGCCATTAACTATGCTATATAAATCACTACATGGTTCAGTGGTTCTAATTATTTTGTGATACTCTTCAGATTCATGTTTTTGGCGGATATGTATTTACTTGAAGAGGGAACTACATCTGGATTTGTGGTAGTATTAGAATTAACTGGGATTACTTTAGGCCATATAACACGGCTCGGTTTGCTGTCAATGAAAAAATTATTGTATTACGTTCAGGTAATTATTATACATTATTATAGTTGTCACAGTATATTCAAGTCATCATACATTTTGATGTTAAATTGTGCACAATTAAAAATCGTCATAAACGGTTTCGCCACTTGCACGTAATTAATTATTCAATGTTATTAGGAAGCGTTACCGGTTCATTTGAGAGGTATATATTTTGTAAATGCTGGACCATTCATGGAAAAGATTTTGGCTCTAATGAAACCATTCATGAAGAAGGAGTTAATGGATATACTACAGGTGCACAATGATCTAAACAGCATATACAAATTGATACCCCAATCAATTTGGCCGATAGAACTTGGTGGTGCCGGTGGTTCAGAAGAGGAACTCAGAAGTAATTAAATTAAATGTAATTCTTCGCATCTTACATTATTTACATGTTAATTCTTTTAGCTCATTGGTATAAGCGAGTCAAAAATTCTGAGGAATATTACGTCGACGAAGAGCAAACTCGTAGAGTGAATGAAAAACTCCGTCCAGGAAAACCTCGAGGTGCAGAGGGTCTTTTTGGAATTGAAGGAAACTTTAAGAAACTGGACTTTGATTAACTGGTCCAAACTACTAGTAGAGGACAAAATTCGATTATAAATTATGACAAAATCTCTCTTTCTGAATTAAAAAAAAAGTGTAAATAATGTGAAAATCGCAATAAATAACTAACGGTTACTTTTCAAATGTTGACGACTTGTAATTAATGAGAGGAAAAAGAAAAACTGTTTGCAATTAAATGCTTTTCATTACAAGTTTATAAATCCAATATTTCAGTTATGAGAATAATTCAAATACTTTTTCATAATTTACCATATAAAAATGGAAGCAAAAAGATAAACTTTTCTTCAATGAATGGATGGCGTCGTCTTGAAACATTCAGATGTGAAATGTCTTGGTGCTAATCAATAACAGTTTGAAATAGAATTACACGGGAGTATACTCTAACGTGCAGAATTGCTGACGATTAGAAGATAAATGTAATGCCGGTAATAATGATACGTGATACTGACCAATAAATCTTAAATAAAATTTTTTATCTTCCCAATTTAACGTTTTTTCTTTGGTACTCTTATTTACTTGCACTCTGTACATATAACAATATTCATAATTTTGTATCTACATTGTGATACTTTAATTTTAATTAGGAATTTGCATTGTTTGTGTAGTTCATAGTACCAAACATAGTAGTTAAAATACATAATGGTAGCAAAAACTATTGATAATTGCATTAAAATTTCATTGAGATTAACATGATAAGCTAAATCTGAATCTATAAAATTTTCATTTCAAATGTTATATATCGAAAAGGTATCAAGATCACCAGTTTAGTTGTGCATTTGATTTTAAACAGTTACCATGGATAAACTAAAGTGTGTTTCCGTTGAGGATCAATATAAAAAGTTTCCAGATTTGGATCGCAATGAGGTTCAAAAAATGTTAGAATGGATTCAAAAGCAACCACATTTACCCAACATCACTGGTAAAATTGGATTAATATTTGGAAGTGATTCATATCGTAATTAATTGTTTTTAAAATAAATTTAACAGAATTGGAAATGATTCTATTCTTTTATGCCTGTGAGTGTAACGTAGAAGCTACAAAATTATGTATTGATAATTATTATACAGTTCGAACACATTGTCCAGAATTTTTCGCAAAGCGTGATGTACGCACAAAAGAATTAACTCAAGCAATGAAAACTGTGTTAGTTCTAATTATTTTATTAATTTTACGAACTTATAGCATTAATCGTTTATTTAAATTAGGACAATCGTTCCACTTGATGGAAAAACTCCAGAAGGATATGGAATATTGCTGGTTCGTCTTCACATCACTGATGCATCCAAATTTGATTTCAATCAATCAATTCGATTGTAAATATAAAGTTATCAGTTAGAAATTATTATAGTCCTATTTAATACCATTACCTATGGTCAATGATACTAATTATTTTGTTGATTTTTTCAGGTTCATGTTCTTGGCAGATATGTATTTATTGGAAGAGGGAACATCTTCCGGATTTGTACTGGTAATGGATCAAACTGGTGCTGCTTTAAGCCACATTTCACGGGTCAGTTTGCTTTCAATAAAAAAATTACTTTATTACGTTCAGGTAAATATCAGACAATATCATTGGTATGAAATTATGCATTAATTTTCTATTGTAATCAGGAAGCGTTACCGGTTCATTTGAGAGGCTTTTATTTTGTAAATGCAGCATCATTCATAGATAAGGTATTGGCTCTAATGAAACCATTTATGAAGAAGAAGTTAATGGATATGCTACAAGTAATCAAAGATTCAAAGAGCATATATAAAGTGATCCCCGAAACATCGTGGCCGAAAGAATTTGGTGGCACCGGTCGTTCTATTGAAGAACTCAGAAGTAATTCAATTGGTTATTAATTAATTCTTTTATATAAATTGAGGGTATTTTAGACTATTGGTACAATCGCGTCAAGAATGCCGAGGAGTATTACCCCGTAGAAGAGCAAACTCGTAGAGTGAATGAGAAACTTCGTCCTGGAAAGCCGCGTGGAGCAGACAGTCTTTTTGGTATTCAAGGAAACTTTAAGAAACTGGCCTTTGATTAAATGGGACTATCACCATGTAGTGCTCAGAAGATTTGTACATGATAATTTGTAAAGAGTGAATAAATTTAAATTGGATATGGTAAACTAATGATTACGCACTTACCGGCTATATTGTTAGCAGTTAAAGTTCATTTTTGTACGCGGATATTTCCTTGGACTTTATTGTAGCAATGATCTATTTGTACTATTATTAAACAGCTTGTAATTAAATTAACTCATTTGAATAAATTTTACTTGATCTGTTTTAAACTTGCATCACACTTTCTGTCGATAAAACAGATAATAATTTCCCCTGAACTTTCTGATAATTTTGACAGTTCGTTGTAGATACGTCTTTTTCAACTCAAATGCAAATCGTAAACAAAACAAAAATTAAAATTAAAACGAGAAAAAATTGGAAATTAATTAAATTGTGTGATACTTGCTCTCTTTTAAATAAATAATACTCTTAGACAGTGTTTAGTTACTGCAGACTGAAGTTAGAATGTAAAGTGTGAAACTAAAATGGTATTATAGTCGCAGCAATTTATTAACTTGGATGGTGTGTTGATAGCAGCAATTGGCCGACACTTTTCACTAAAAGTAATTAAGTTTCCCTAATTAAGTAACATCCATCGTCGGCCCATAGTGTTTCATACATAATTAGTGAACGTTGAACGCATCGAGACCTAGTCCCGGAGGCAATATTTCGACACAGTTGTAGTTGCACAAAGACTCCACATTCTACCCAGTGCCCCAAATTCTGGAAATTTTTATTGGGTGGTATCGACGAAACCATACCATACCATAAGCTATTATAGATCCGTATGTTGTACAGTGCCTCAATTCCATAGTAAAAAATTCAATGTTTATGTTATACCGATAGGAAAAAAATTTCTTTCATACGATGTGTGATTGAGAATCAGATTGCATTCTGATGAAAGATTTTAATTCACAAATCTGTTCGCTTCCATAATTCATACGAATACAATTGGATTAAATATTCTTTGGTTGATTACCATTACTGCAGCCGACGAAAATTGAACGTTGTGTATAAGAGGAATCTTTCGCTGTTCCATTGTATTTTTCAATCTCGGAGAAGATGGAATAAACTTCTTATATTCCTCGTTAAATTTTATTTTTTTTTTTGAATTAATTTGATTCAAATATGTATTTAATGTTACTTGAAGTGTTTGTTATTGCTTTCGGTCAGCATTAGTTTTTGTTTTATTCTTTTTTGCTACATACAGTATCTATTTATAGCGTAAATCGTGTGCTCGCATAATTTCTTTCGTTTTGATTCTTGTATTTTTTAATAAATAACAAGAATTCGAATAAATCCAAATAAAAACTCCATGGAATAGAAACTCATATGGATTCGGTGTGGTATAAATGATATGTTTTGTTGTTCTTTTTTGTGTATTCACCTAATTCGTCTGAGTATTATAATATGTAAAAAATCATAAGAACATAGGAAAATTAAATTCCGACTCGTATCACAAAACTGAGTAACTAGCTACCTCGCCGAATAAATTGTAACTGTAATAATCCATAAATGTATATTATGTCGCATTATGAGCCGTGTGAAGAGTCTTACCAATGTGTTTATTGTGAATTAAAGGGACTGTTTTAGCTAATAAATATCGTTCTCTTAAATTTTATTTTAGAATAAAGAATTAAATTTAGAGTTTACCAGTATGAGAAATTATTGAATTCAGACAGTAGTGAAATGGCTGAGGCATTGGAACAAATAGTGAACGGTCGTCAGGACTACGAGGATGGTAATGAGGAAGATGTTGGTGGCGGCGGTGATGATCCAAGTATATCAATTACGGGTGGTACCCCAAGGCCTAATAGTTTAGTCATTCAACCCGATAAAGAGCCATTGAACTTTAATATTAATTTGGTTGGTGCACCACCAGATGTGTTACATCTGATTGAACATATAAAATCAGTCGCTGAACAATTTTTGTTTCACTGGAAGACATTTCCCATTGGTATGTAATCAATCAATTTCATTGCGTTTTAAATTCACATTTTTATTTTTTTATTATTTATAACCGTTGCGTTTATTTCATTTACGTGCTCCACAGTATTGCCAGAATGCAAATCAATGAATATCACTACGGTAAATAGAAAACATCGTCAACTAAATTTACAGGATTTATTTATTAAACCACAATTTGATGAATTGGAAGCGGTAGCTGCTGATGGTAACGGTGAGGTGAAATACCTGACCCAAACACAATTAAAGGCTGTTCGTGAAAGAGGGTAATTATTCATATTTAGTTTATTATAAAACGTTTGATATTTTTTGTTTTTAAATTAAATACAAAATTCTTGTGATTTTGTATTTATAATTGAAATTATAATAAACAAGTAACAATTTGAACGTATGGTAAAGGTGTGTTAATAACGCAAAAATTCTTGTGTCGTTATTATGATAAGCCTGCAAAAGGACAACACACTATTTGGTAAATCTAGAAAATTAAATGACCAACAATTGGATAGCATTTACTTAATGGGGTAAAGAGAAACACAGAATTAATATAAAACAAACAAAATTAAAATTAAATTATACATATTTATACATAAATTGTATTTCTATCAGTTTAAAAAAAAATGGAATGTTGATTAATGTTTGCTAGATTATGCTTTAAACAGCTACGAATTCTATGTGCATTGAGATATTTTTAAACTCTTTATACTTTTATCTATGTAAATTAAATATGATTTTTTTTTCGGTGTTTATATGAATGCAATTGACATAAAAATTACCATAAAAAGTATTTAAATCGATTAAAGACTGCTCGGTAGAATATTTGTTGAATGGAATTTAATTGTATAATATGAGAATTTCTTGATGTTGGCGTGACTCATGCGATTTTATACTTCGATTTTAGGGAGTTTGATGTATCCAGTATTAATTTTCCTGGTCAAATACACAAATGGCAATTGAGTGCATTTCTACAAAAAGGTACAGAACGTACACACAAAACTTTGCATTATGATTTAGCATTGGCAGCGAGATTTTTTATTGTGAGCGCTAGGAATTGGATATTCGGTGATACAATTTCAATTAAACTGGGCTTACAGTCCATTTGGAGGGGCTTCCTTAAAATTGTCGATATCATTGTTGGCATTCCGTCTCTGATTACTCATAATCTTAGCGGTAAAATTCTAGAGGAACGATCAAGATTTTTAATAGCAGAATTAATGTGTCGGGTAAGTTAATAGTGTTATCATTTATTAGAGCTGTTTTTAATTAATTTTTTTCTTGTTTTAGTCGGAATATTTGGACACGTTAGATTCGCTATGCGCTTATATACGAGAACAGTATCGTCGAGCATACACTGAGAAGTTTAAGGTGAAATGTAAAGATGGTCAGCAGATACCGTATCTCTTTCTGACTCCCAAGGGACAGGAAATTGACTTACGTTTATTTTCACGCGAACTTATGAAAAAGGCATTACCTATACTGAAGGGTATTTTGGAACGTGAAACCCGTGGATGGTTTTTACATTTCCGAGAACGATTAATTGCTGAATTAAGAGAGAAGAAACTGAGCGATGCGGAGATTGAAGAGGAAGTGAATGAGGCAGTGATGAAAGAATACCTACAGCGTATTTACAGTGCGATTTTAAATAATTCTGAACTAGTAGATTTAGGTGAGCACATACCAGAGCTGTTAATACAACAAGCTCAATCTGTTGTTATAATGCACAAGTAAGTATAATCGTTTATTGAATAATTAATTGATTGAGCTAATTTATATGTATTGAATTTTAGAGCACTTGGGAAAGTAGACAGAGAGTTGCGTCACTTTAGGGATGCACACACTAAGCATTTACTCACTGAACATCCTATTCTATCAAAAATTGATTCATGGTTAAATGATAGGATCCTGAAAACTGATCAAACGAATATGCAAAAAGTTTTATGGGATGCACATGACGAAGCCATTCGAATGTGTCATAAACAGAATTTACAACAATCTGCATATTTTCTTGGTCGTGATTTAACGTTCATGAAAGAACGTGAACCAGTAATGACGAAGGAATTGAAAAATGTGAAGAATCCAACGCGTAGCTTCCAATGGCCATACAGAGTTTATTCGCCAAAATCATGGATTGTACGACGTAATTTCCATGGACAATCTGAAATTATACCGACGGTTATTTGTCAACAGGCAACGTCGATAATCACACCACGTTCAGATCCTAGTCAACCAGTATTTTTGGTCGAACGTGAAACAATTTATACTACAACGACTCGATGGCCATTATGGAGAGTATTGAACTTTTTCCAACGCACTTGGTGTTGGACTTGGAATATTATATACCTCCTTGGTATCATGGTTCCATGGGAGTCATCGTTTGGCATTCAAGCATTAATCTCAGTAAAACCATTTATGCCTGATTTAGAGTTATCTCAAGTGAATGGTACTCTATTTCCACGTAAAACGAGCATCACTCAAACTATGGCCTCTCGTTTATTGAACCTTTGGCGAAGCATTTCAAAGTCAAGAACACAATATGAATCAGAACCAGAAACTGGTAAGAAATATTCAAATTGAATTTATTTAATGCGGTTTTTGTATATGATGGAATATTTTAGGTTTCGTTGGAAAGGATTTTGGGAGACATTTCAATAGAATTTGGAATTACTTTTTTAAGGGATTCCTTGGCACATTGTTTATTGTATTTATATTTCCATTGATGTGTCTCTTGATCACATCCTTGAGTGTATTGGGAGCGCTTACTGCACCTATTTGGATTCCATTGATTACATTGGGTGTACACATATTCTGTGTATTCGGTTATGATATTGATTCGCCGCGAACGGATAAGTATCCTTACGCGGTATTTTTCATTGCATTACTATGGGATGTTTTGATTGTGGGTGTACTACAAATATCAGTTGCATCTTTGTTGGCTGCATTATGTCCAATAGCATCGGGTCTGGTATTCTTGGGTGTGTATAAAAGAGTATATTACACGTAATTATGGTTTCAATAAATCACATTGTTATTTTTTAGTCGCTGTCTCTCGATATTGGCTTCGCTTATTTTACGATTCATTAATATTTCATACAATAATAAAGAAATATGGTCGTATACCAACCAGTGATGGTTTTTTGGCAAAACGTATAGTCGGTCCTGGCTTGAAAGATAATTACTATTTCAAAATACGTCCAGAGCAGGCACTTGCTTCCTTAGACATTCATATGGAAATGGATGAGCTGAATGCGTATCAGCAACAAATGGAACGGTTGATTTTACAACCGCAAAAAGATTATAGTCAATTTGTGGAAGCATGTTTTGGTCCCTTTTCAGCAACAATTGCTAAAACTGGATGTTATAAAATGCTTGAACGCGAATCCAAAGATTTACTCAATTTATTGCATGAGAAGTTAGAAAAACGTCGTATGGAATATTCAACTTTAGCTGGAAATGTAAAATCCAAAGTGAAATTGAATACCATGGATTTGAAGGTAAATAATGATTTAATTGAAATTGATGCGTTGATTTGATTAAATATGAATGTTATTGTAGATTTCAATACAACAAGGAGCACAACTTTTGGAACGTTTTTACCCAAGTCATGTCTTCAATCGATTACCAATTAGTGAGGATGAATTTTGGGATTCTAAGGGTCTTCAAACTGGTGATTGGTCTGGATTAGCCAGTCTAATATACACGGATGTGTTCAGTTTGGATTTCTTAACTCCACTCTGCGATTCGGATATACAATTCAATTTAGAATCACATCCAAAAGTAGATTTATACAATTACACTGAAATGGTACAAAACGTAAGTGATATAATGGGTATGAATGGGCCGGATTTACTTGAGAATGTTTATGTACCAAGAGGAAATATTAAAGTAAATGCCCCTTATCTTGATGTCTCCGCATTTAATCCACGGTGGCGTTTACCAATCACAGATGGGTAAGATTATATGAAAATTCAATTGTATATTTTGATAACATACTAAAATAAAATTATAACGGAATTCATTGTGTCCACATGTTGCAGAGTAACAACGAGGAGCCAAAAAGATCAAAGCAGAACGATGAATCTAAGAAAATTATGGATTGATCATAATAAACAAATAACGAGATCATTACATAGTCGTGAAAAATTATTAATACCACTTCCAATACCTCATCCGGTTGAAATTGCTGTTGCAATTTATAATCGTGATACCGAACAACCACTGCCATTGGGAACCGATATTTGTTCTATGATATTCCGTGCTATGGAAGACGGTGAAACTGGTGGAATTGTATGTATTATTTTAAATTGATTTATGATGATAATTAATCATTCACTTTATGAATTTTAACCGATTTTTATTTAATTAGACGAATATGAATTTGGAAATGTATCGTGGCACCGGTTGTAACCAGGATTCAGATAGTACAAATAGTATGAGTTCAATTTCAAATGAATGTAATTCATTGGTTTCTGAAGGTTCATTGGGAACAAGAGAAAGTGTGGCAGCGGCTGGTGGCACTGAAACATTACCATGTGGTGTGAAAGAATTCTTTCCAACAACGGTGACTGCTGAGCTAGAGGATGTGAAAGAGAAAGAAAAGCCAACGGGTGGTACAGGTTTCCATTGGACTTTGGGTAATTGGACGTCCACCAATCAGGCTGCAAGACGGAGAAACACAACTGGTACTACGGTTCGTGTTGATTTAGCTAGTCCGGAAGATATATCTTTAGATACTGACAGTACTCGTGTAGTGTTTACCAATGTTGGAACAAATGTATGAAATTAAACAAATAGGAAAGTTTACAAATTCCTAATGTTTCTCAGCATCAAGTTTTGAAAAAAAAAAAAATCATCTACCAAATAGAAGTATAAGTACAGAATTCATAATTCCGAATCTGTTAATGATGGATTAGCGTTAAACGAACAGTCAGCAATAATCGATTAATAAGTAATTAATTATAGGTTTTAGTTCTAGTCTTAATTCACACTACTTTATTAATTAAACGTGCATAATGCTCGCTAATTAAATTATTTTATAATGTGCGCTCTCTGATTATGATTCAATTGACTATAAAATAACCAGAAAATTGAAGAAAATGAAACCAACTAATATTAATTAACCAATCTCTTAACTAACTTTTAGTGGTCATATGAACAAGTAAGATTGAAACTCGAGTGTTTTATTGTACAAAAAAAAAAAGGATAGTGTTATTGGCAATTATCATTGTTGTTTTATTTAAATGATAATGTTTTTTTTTATGCTTTTTTTATTTGAATTTAATTATAATCTATACACACACCAGGTCATATAATTTAAGTAATTTAGTTAACATAAATGTGTTTGTATAAAAAATTAAATATTAAATGTGAATATTTTTTACATTACCATAATAATATTACATTTTTAATAATCGTCCATGTATTAGATGCACATTGAAGTGTATTTTTCATGTTAGAGTATATTAAAACAAACAAAAACCAGAAAAATTATAATTATTAAAACGGAATGCTTTTTAGAGACATATCCCTCGTGAGAGAGAATAATTGAAATATTTTGCAATTAAATTAGTACGGTAATTGAGTCGATAATGAAAGAATATGAAAAACAAAAAGATTATTTATATGAAACGGTTTTTTATGATGTTATTTAAGATATTGGATGCGGAACGATGATTTAATGATTGATTTTCATTCTCGAATTGAACTAATTTTTAGGTAAACGTAATTTATGGTAACACACAGAAATCTCGTTTGATAAATTTATAGATGAATAATATAAAAATCCATTAAATTCCATATATTAAATAATAAATAATTGATTCAAAATTGTGCCCAGTAGAATTCCATTTCCTCTTAGAGTCTTTTCCTATACTGAAACACTTTTAAACATTCAAATGACTTACATTACGGATATACAATATAATTTTCAAATCGTCACTGAATAATAATTAACCGAAATCGAAAAAACAAAACAATTAAAATAGATTTGTAAATTCTTTCCTTACAGTAATTGTTTATTAATACATAATGCTAAATGAAAATTGTTGGTATTTAAAATATTAATAATGGCAATTTACTAAAAAATGAGTACCATAATTATAATAAATATGATTAAAACAGTGAGAAAACATAAAATTTAATGATTATTCATTTCATTCCCTTAATAGTTTCATTTACAATTTATTTTTACTATTTCAAGGAATCTAAAATCACTATTCAATACTGTTCTGAAGCAACTTTATCTCTAATATTTCTTTTCACATTTTCACGTAAAATTTTCTTTTTATAACATAATAATCAACATGTTATCTTTTTTGTTTATCAATTAATTTAAACTAACACTGTTATGGTACTGTCCTTTATTCTTTGCCTATATAAATACAATTTAATTAATTAGCACTATTCTTTTTATGATTTAATATCTTGTGTAACTTAAGAATACAATGTTAATACTGGTGTCTGATTACCCCGTACTAAAATGTACGGTGGCATGTCTTTTGTAAGCATTTCCAACCAAGACATATAGAGTGGTGCTGAAATGCTTCCTTGCCGAGGCATTGGTAATGACATCACCACCAAATCTGCCTTCAATGAATTTTCCATTAATAGTTCACGTAATCTTAACTGTCGATATGTCTTATCCTGAAGATTGATCAACTCTTTTTCGGTAACGAATGCACCGTTATTTCGTCCTTCTCGGAAGCCATCCAACAAACGTGAATGCATTTCAATTGTTTCTTGTTTCGGTGTGTCTTCAACGCCTTGAAGCATTTTCAACGATGAATATGAAATACGGAGTTTCGCGAGTAAAGCTGCCATGCTGTAGTAAGAGAATCATCTAATTTTAAATGACAACCTAAGATATTGAATGCCAATGGAAATTACCTCTTTTCTTCTGCTTCTAGATCAATTTGATTCTGTGCTAAAGCAAATATTCTGACTTTGCAAGACGACCAATTTGATCTCATCGATATTATGTATGGGATTAACATGGTAAGACCACCATCGTCATATAGCCACCAAACATCAATGGTACCGTTGGAATGTTTTCGTGAAAAGTAATTCATATCATCCAATGCATCCTTTGGCACAGATGCTTCATTTCGTGTCGTAAACAAAATATTTTCTCTCGAAATTTGTTGAACGAAGTTCTTTTGGTTTGGTAATGGTGCTGTGTTTTAGAAATGAGAGAAACAAAATAGATGATTATTAATTAAATGTAATGTACATTTAAAAATTTCTGAATTCAGTTAAGATAATATGCAATAAAAAGATTCATATATAAGCCATTACGTTGGTTAGCATTTGTTAAAGATACTGATGGACTATTCGCTAGTGCGCTCAGATTTAAATTGGAATCAGCATGCAATATCGTTGATACTTTTTTGGTATCTTCCAACTGTCCCGATAAACTTGTTACAGATATATTAGGCGTAAGATTCGACGTACATCCAGTCGAAAAGTTTGGATCTATTTCAAGATTCAGATGTGAATAATCATTATTGTTTGGCATTCGACATATCACTAGGCCCAATCGATTTGAGAATGTATCACTGGAAATATTTGAACAAAATCAATTAATTAACTGCAATTCATGTAACACATAAGATAGTTGTTAGCGAAAAAGAGAGAGTATGTTATGCTTACTGTAATAAACCGAAATACTGATCCAATTCGATAGCTGAACTTGTTCTCCAATCTGATTTATATCCCATTAATAAAATATTTGGCCGTAATTTTCCAAAACCAGATAATTGTATCATAGCCCTCACACCATCAGCAAACTTATATCCATCAATGATATTATAAAATGCTTTCACTTTTCGTGATGTTAACCATTTTTGACCCTCTTTGATTGTTGCCAATCTACGTTTATATGCCAATCGTTGCTATTTTATTATGTGTTGATATTATATTTATGTTGACCAAAAAACCATGAAAATATTAAAAAAAAAAGAAACAAAATATTTTACAAAACGATTTACAATATCATCAAATTCACTCAGTACAAAATAATTGACATTGTGAGTGGCTGAGTGTATTATGAATTGATGTCCAATGGTTATCA
The DNA here is from genome assembly GCA_001014335.1 of Coboldia fuscipes. Lineage (NCBI taxonomy): Eukaryota > Metazoa > Arthropoda > Insecta > Diptera > Scatopsidae > Coboldia > Coboldia fuscipes. The sequence goes on from JXOR01000199.1 coordinate 351,714, forward strand.
TCAAACAAAGAAATTGATTAAAAATCATAAGAATAATTACCTGTATAACGTCACCAACAATCATGAGTGATGATTGTTTTGTTACCAAATGTCCTAAATCAATTAGCGGCGGTCGCATTTGTGGCATACCGGCTATAGCCAGAATCTGAGAATAATAAAATGCTTTCATTTAAAAAAATTTAAATTCACAATTACAATCGTTTTAGTTGACAAGGTAAAGGTTACCTGTGGCTGATAATTTTTGACATGAAACTCAGTGTTTTCAAGTTGATGGGCTGATCTCATTGCCGTTTTATAAGTTTGTGCCTGTGTCGATGATCCCCAGTTAACATCTATTCAATAAATATTTAAATCACATAAATATTATTATCGATTAGATTCCTTTTATTATTGATTTAAATATATTTCATATTTACCTGGTTTTCTATAGACGACGATTAAATACAATGCAAATATTATAAAGAATGTCAATAGGGATGATATCCAATCGATTAGGAACATAATTGCGACGCAACATAAAAATCCAGCTAAACTCAACCAGATGTTGTAATACTGTAAAATTCACATTGAAAGAAATTTATTTGTAGCTAAACTGAAACCACAATATCTCATTGATTTTTGTTGGTCGAATATTTTTTTTTTTCGGATTGGACTGGATTGGATTTCATATAAAAATAATCAAAAGACGTTGAAAATATACCTTAAATGTTGGCCTCCATCCTAATGGTTTTATGAAACCAGCATGGAACGTACAGAAATTAATTAGGGCATACGAAGCTAAATAACAAGTTGAAATTAATGGGGCAATCACATTCAATTGGGCTGTGCAAATTAATAAGAAATAAAAAACAAAAATAATGTCAATGAAATTCACTTGTGAATGAAATCACAGTTGTTTTTTTTCTTCATTTTAAATTTACCTATCAATATGAAGGCACCGGAGATGAAGAATGTTAAAACATATCCTCTGTAAGGTTCACCCGCCTTTCCATATCCTTTTGAGAAATAAATTAAACCGGGATAAATTTGATCGATTCCAAGCGCTTGTATTAAACGCGGAACCGATAATAAATTGGTCAAGGCTGTACTGAGAGTAGCTGCAAAACATCCGGCATAAATCAAAGGGCCCCATGACATCAATTGCATAACTGAATATGAATTATGTAAACCATATTCACAAGTCTGTAACATTGAAATTAGATTTATTATTAATTATTATTTATCCAATTTTAAAGGTCTTTTTGCTTTTAAATTTCCAAATCAATTAATTCTAAATTCATTATTAATTTTGTCACTTACAAAATTCTCCATGCATGCCATTGGTGATCCTAAAAGTGTGCCATTTACTAATTCAGAGACATCACCAGATGCATCACGAAGAGCACCACCGCCAGCAAACAGTACAAACACAGCATATGAAGTCATTGAAATTATTAACGATAATAATGTACCCTTCGGGATAGCAGACGCTGGATCCTATTTAACATAAAATTCAAATAAATGAATTATACAAGACATCAAATATTGTCCACAGTTACATTTTTCTTCAAAATTTATGGAAATTTAATTCAAATGATCAAAAATTTCAATACAATACCTTCAAGTCGCCCGAAATATTGGCACCAGCTTGTATGCCGGTTACACTTGGAAAGAAAATCGCGAATACACTGAAGAAATTTTGATGAACATTCTCACTAAACCGATAGTCTGGACCCCAATTGCTAGCGAACACATCTTTATTAAAGCCCTGAAATCCTTTCGCCAATTCTACGTCTTTAGTGGGACCAATTATAGTGCCGACTATAAAATTAATAATCGCAGCAACAATAGTGACGATCAGGAAATTTTGTGCTTTTGATTCCCATTCCATACCAATGGCACATATTATCAACATTATAACGAGTGCAACTAATCCAACAATTCGTGTGTCATTAACACCGCCATCGATGATCTTAACGCCAAATGATTCTGTGAATTAAAAAATTTATTGATTTTAAATTAACGAATGAAGCTTTCAGCAATGTTATCAAGAACATTGTTATTTTGGTGACACTCACTTAACAAATCGTTTAATGAATCACAAAAACCGATTGTATTCATGGACGCAGCAACAGCATTTGCAAATGCAAATACAATACCAACAGAAGCACCAAATTCAGGTCCTAAAGAACGTGATATTATAAAATAAATGCCGCCACCTCTCACTTCACCATTTGTACTGATGGCCGATAGTGATAATGTTGTAATGACACAAACAACCGCCGATATACCAATGATAATTAACGTTTGATAAATTCCTGATTGACTGACAACCCAACTTAAACGCAAGAATAGCATAACACCCCATATATTGAGTAAACATGGGATGAGTACACCTTGAATCCAACCCAATTTGATTCCATGATGTGCTGAAACTGGTTGTTCTGCATCCAATTTTCCAATCTAGAAAATGTCAAGAAATAAAATTAATTCAGTTAAGCAAGAAAATGAACAATAGTAGCGTACGTCAAATCCATTTATTGATACAAGTGATTTGTCGTCTCATTATATCAATAGCATATCTTAAATATGTACTAATTAGTTTATTAGTGAACCTATGAAAACAACGGTTCAGTTAAACATCATATTCATATGAGAAAAAGAAAATTTTATGTAACATTGAATTGCGGCTTCTGCTTCTTTATGACTTTGTCAAGTTATCACACTAGAAAATGTGTGAATTTATTTCAATATTTTATCATGTTCTATGCATGTGATACATGAAATTTATTTAACGATATCAATCAATGCATATTTACAAATAATATTAGACTAAATATTTAAACTATTGCCTTATATCACAAACTATGCGGTTAAAAATGGTATTTAGAAGCAATTGGAAACAGAGGATTTTATTGATATCCGTAATTATATTTTTGATGAATACACCATGAATTTCATGTCGTAATAAATTATAGCCACGCCATACATTTATCTTGAATTCAAGCAATTTACGGTATAATCCAGTTAAAACGAGATAAGTAAGACGCTTTTTTATTCACTTTATGTTTCTCTTAAATGTACGAAAAGAACTTCAAAATGTTACTTAGCGTTTTGGATGCTTTTTGTTATTCAACGAGGATTTCATAAATGTCATGTTGTTATTTTAATTTGAATGATTCAATCCGTTGAAAAAAAGAATTTGGTTATTCCCCTTTGAAATTTTTAATTCAATGTTGAACAGATCATAATGCAATTTATGTAAATGTGATGCATTTAAATGTGCGTAATTTATTTACCTGAATATTATCAGCAATCGCTTCACCATATAATTCACCAATAGAAGGACGTCGTTTAACACGTTTTGAGAGACGATAGTTGTCTAATCGTGGTAATGCTTCCCTGGAAAATTAATCGTTAAATAAATTAATCCAATGATTCATATGATTTTGATTTGATGAACTTCATGATAAACTGGGGATTTTTTTTTCATATCAACAAATTAACTAATTTCATGTTAAGCATTCATAAAATTTTCATTGAGATTCTTGTAACTACATTTGTTAACAATTACTATTTTATATATTTTCGCCACAAAATACGATTTGTTATTTGAGTAAACAGTACCAGTATGTTGGGTAGTTAAAATTAGTTTTAATAGACAGTTAATGGAATTGTATTAATATTATAATGTAATGGGGTAATTAAAATTAAATAAATAATTATTGATATTTTTTTTGTTGTTGTTCAGGCTACTTCTAAGTGTTTTTCGATCATATCGATGTTATTTGGAATGTAATTAATGTGGTTGAAAGTAAACTAGACGGTGATCAAGTACAAGCGATGAAAAACTAATTGAATGGATCGTAATCTGAAACCACAGTGTCAATATTATTACATACTTGTACATGAAAACTCTTTATATGGATTTCTTATTAAATATTCGATTTTTTTAATTCACCCTAATTGACTTTAATTGAATTACATGATTACTTGATGACTTTTAACTAATATACAGTTGCAAATTGATGCAATTTTATTTCATTGTATACAATGACTTACTTTGTAAAATTCACCCAACTAAATTTTCTGGATTTTCGTCGTGGACTTGTGGGTACACCATTAACAGCATTTCCATTTCCATTTATATTTATGTCTAAGAAACTGGTCACCTTCACTTTTTCCTCACTATTTATACCAGGAATGTCTGTTGTTCCCTTAACACCTTGAACTGGATTTACTGAGAACCGATCCATTATGCTTCACTTAATTTTTATTATTATTAATTTCCTTTTTATTCGTCGATATAAGTATCTTATTGCAAATTAAAATCCGTATGGAATTTCAAAGTAAATTGTTTTCTTTACAGCGAATAAATTATTATTTCTCACATTAAATTTTCACTATTAACATATGGGGGTATATAACGCTTAAGAACAACAGCAAGTATTATGATTAAACTCGTGATGTAAGGAATTAAAATTAATTCTTCACTTTTCTTCAATAAGTATGGAGTTTTAACTGCCGTAAAAATGCACTTCTTAATTTTTTTTAAATGGAAACTCAATATATCGAATAAAAAAAATTATAAAATATAAGAAACAAAATAAAATTCAATTTTCACAACAAGAAGAAAATTATTATTTATGAGATTCTGTTTTCTTTTCTGTTTGGGTTCTTAAAATATTCCAAAAATAGTTTCCATTAGCTGATACTTTTTTTTTTTTTGCTATATAATTCCAATAAATCCGTATTAAATTGGAAAATCCATACAAAACAAATATAAATATTTAAAGAAATAAAACTGATTTTATTTTAGCTCTTTAGTCTGCTTTAGATTTTCACGTAATTCAAATAAAATAAATTTCACAGTACTGAATTTCTTCGGTTTTTTTTTTTAAGTTTTCATTAAGTACATTTATTAGAAATTAACGATGACTACACAGTGTGAATCTTTTTAACACATAAATTATTAAAATGCCATTGATAAGTAGTTAATTTACTTGAATTTATTGTTTATACTAAAAACAAAGTGTCAATCGTTTCAATTAATTTCAATCACATTGAACACCTTTTGATTGATAGAATTTTATATTTTTTTCGTTAACAAAAATTAACGAAATTGTCGATTTTGATCACTTAATTATTGTTTTTTCTATTTTATTTAATTACTTTTACGGAGCAATACTCTTTAGTTTAAAACAATAATTATTTTTAAAAAATATAACTGTCTAATTATAACGTATTTTTATTCACCCTTGTAAATCATTATCGAATTGTATGAATTTTAAAGGTCATTATTATCCAATGTAATTGTATTTAACACTTAACACAATGAACTGTCATTTAAATTTTCACAATTACAATTGAACACAGAGAAATATTAAAAATATTTATTAAAAACTCCTTAGATCACATCAAAGCTTTTCATATATTTGAGACAAAATTTTTTATTAAAAAAATATTTTATCAAAACAATGTTCATTCGTTTTGGCTCAAATTGCACGGAAATAGTTTATCAATTAATCACACAATTTCATTTGATTTATAAAAAAAAAAGAATTTTTCTGTTTTTCACTTCACTTCTGTTTAGATAAAGTGCTAGTACTCAAGTTTTTCTTTTATTGGATGTTTAGGACGCGCCATCCAAATACGTATTGAATATCAAGTTTTCAACGATGCGCAGTCAAACTTAATAACTGATCCGCGTGAAATGTGTTCCGTTTTTATATCGCGTTTCACGAAAAATTGTTAATTTTTGTTGTTTTTGTTTCCACTGTAGAATTTTTTTATTAAAAAAATACACAAAAATTTCATTTGTATTGTTTCTCTTTTATTTTGTACAGATTTCTACCGTATGGTGAGTGTATGGATCTACCGTATATCGACACTTGGAAACTTTTTCATTTGAATGTGTAGTACAAATTAAGTGTTTCTCATCAAACAATCAAGTCCACTAGTATTAACAATTCGTAAAGATATTCAGGGGATGATGTTTTATGTCCACCACTTCAATATTTTATTTCTAACTGAATGTATTTGGCTGGGCCTTATTCACGTCATTAATTTGTATTTTGTGTTTTTCATAGCTGAAATTTAAATTTGTTTTCACTGTGTCATTCAAAGATTTTTGCGGAAATATATGAATACAAACTAGTCTTTAGCGAGTACCACCGGATCAGTTAGATTTCCAAAAAGAAAAATCTATCAAAATACATAACAAACGAGATAAATTTTATACGAATTAAGAGCATAAATCAACCAATCAATTGTTCCTTCGTAAACATTATCATACGTTGAGTCAGACAGAGATCGTTAATTCATTTTTCAGGGGCAGGTAATCCATCGAACTTAGTAGTTTTTAGATGGATCATCAATCTCTGATCGTTTAAAATCGTTTCGCATCTATGCAATCCTGATACCAATAGCTAAATAGATATACTTAATTGGATAGCCAGTAAAATAATTATCAATTCGATTGGGGAATTTTCATGATCGTCAAACAACAAACGGTTTAAATCAGTTTCATAATATTTTGTTCCTAGATTGAGCGATGAACATGATTCAAATCGCTTGTTGTTACCTGGTTGATTTCAATGATCCAAATAGGTGATAATAAGTGACACATATTCATTTTATCTTATTGTTATTTTTTGTTGTTTTAAAATAAAATCATAATAATATTATATGAGAAGCTGTACGTCGGATGATGCTTCATTGATTAGTTTACAAAATCTTAATTTAATGTGAAAACATTTCAATTATTCAATAACGTCTATAATGTTATTTGCAAATTTTATTAACGATATTTTGTTTTGAATCTACGGTTTATATTTCGTTTATTGTTTTGAATAGTTTTATGTTATTCTCATGTTGCGAATGAAAGATCCATAAGAAATATCTATTTTTTGTTATGTTTTGATAATATTTTGGATGTAAACTTTTTATTTTCGAAATCATACTCATTACCTTGTTTATTATTGTGAATTTTTACAATCAAACGTGTGAAGTGTTTACGCACTCATTTAGTGTGTAGTTTAAAAGTGTATCATTCACAGGTGAATGAAATGACCGCGATGAAATAAAAATTCCCCTGCAAACAGTGGTCGATAACAGTTTTATTGTATAATGAACGTATTGAATGAAAGTATAACTACAATCATATTCACACACTCAATATGAATAGAAATGGCAAAAAACGATTTATCATCATATGCCACTGTATGCAATGCCAGCGTGTATGGTAAATTGATTAATAAATTCGTGTAATTGACTAGGTATCATCGCTAAGCCCTTGCCATAGGATTACCGTGACAATGAGATATTAATCTACTATTAATTGACAATTCTTATCAATAAAATCATTGTACTTGTGCGATAACAATCATTACTGGTCGTGTTGATTTAGTTCTCAATTGCTCTATCAGCCAGCTGATAAGATTTCATTAAAATTAATTTATCATGACCATTTCATGGTAATTCATTTGTCTACCATCTCTAGAATCATAGAATTGTTTCATGGTAACTTTATACTCTTTGTATGCCAGATGAATAATGATCGTTTGCATTTATTGACTACGATGAGCTTTTTTATACATCGCGTTTTTAGATTATTTTGGCATATAAAAAAGCCATAACGATATTTTTATTGTAAATAAGTTAACACTATCATAGCACGAATATTATGGGAATTTAATTATGTCGCTCAGATAATTTCTAACTTATTGGCACTTACTACCTCATTATTCATCGCATTATAAAAACAGTTTGTGTAACAAAAAAATAACACTAGACTATTGTATGAAACAAGTCCAATGTTCGACTGAATTAGATAGTCCATTTTGCCGGGTTAAATTTGATTCACCTGATGACGTAATATCAAAGAATACTCTTAGGTGAAAAAGAAATGCGAAGAATGTCTGGTTCAATGAGAGACTGACCAAGATCTTGATGGAATGTTATACAGTGTAATGGTTGAATAAATCATTATTATCCGCCAATATAGGATTCAACAAAGCATAACTTAGTCCGTATTGCTATGGTGTACATAACTAAATTTAACTGGTTGCTGCAGGTTCAATGGAGATTTTGTTGTCATTTTGGACTGTGTATCGTTTCACTGTGCTGTTTAATGGTAGGTTTTAACTGGATTTATCTTTGCAAAATACTCACTCTCTCACCTGAAGACGTGGTAATGAAAAGCTTTTTACCCAAAAAATATTTTAACGAATTTGTCGAATTTATGTCTTACTTAATATTTATAACTTAACACTTGTGCTAATTCATACAAGAAAAAGGCAATTTATCGGTTATTTTGTTTTTCATTTCTAGTTAAATCGTTTATTTGTTATATTCCATAATATATATATTTCATTAATATTTTGTATGTTTTTTTACCACAATAAAATAAAAATAAACAAAAAAAAAAACATTTAAATATAATAATATCTAACAGTAAATAACTAATGCTCAGGTCTTGATTACAATTTATCAATTATATTATTCTTTCTCTATAACTTTAAATCATTTTGCCTCACAATATCTAAGAAAAATTTAGTTCATTCCACATTAATAAATTAATTTATTCTTGTATTCTTTTATTATTTTATGTGGTTTTATTTCTTTACTAAATTTATATGAAAGAAAAAATACTAAAAACAAATATTTCGATTACATACAAGTTTTCTTGTCATTTCTTTTGTTTAAAATGCTTTTACAATTACGTAAATATTAGAATATAGTGAAAAGAATTAAATACAATATGATTAAAAAGTGGTGTTTTTTTTATAGTTTAACGGATCGTCATAAGATAGAACCTATATTTTGGTGAAAAAAGTTTCATAACAATTGGTGACAAACATACATCAACGGTTTCTTTTATTTTCTCTCTTCAGCTTTCATTGTCAAACAATTTTTTTTTTTTTAAATTACACCTAAAGGTATTAAATTTTACCACCCACTAAAGAAATAAAATCAAAAAGTAATTCGTTTAATAAATATTCTTTCTTGTGTGTATAGATAATAAAAGTTAAAGCGATTTAGTAATAGGCCCTTCGTGGATTGTTCTGAAATGAAAGCACAAGATAAAATCAAATAATTAATTCCATTGGAAATCCCAAAAAGACAAAAACAAAAATATTCAAATCACTGATGAATCATTTGAATAAATTCTTTAAGAGATTTAAACAAAATCTTCTAACAATTTAATTAAAGTTAACAAAACTCAACCCACCAATGGATTCGGACGAAATCGATAAGCTAACATCATACGTTTCCGATACGCATCATATTCATTATCACCTGACTCAGCAACAGTCGATGGCGTTGCACCCAAACCAGCAACAGAATCACGCTGCGATGATCTACATTTATGACAATTATATGTTTCAGTTAATACGATATAGTCAATGAAATTCCATAGATAAATTAATTACTTATTGATTGGATTAACAATCCCACTGCCATTGGTACCCAATCCCTGTCCCTCCTTCCAACCGAGCTTTTGGAGCATTTGAAAACCTTTTCATTGATGTCATTTAGTCCCCAACACCATCATAGAACAGTTTGCAAAAAAACGAGGAAATATATCAGTTAGTATCATCATAAAATTGTAACAATTAGAGCAATTAGTTGAATATCGTACCAATGTTATCTTCTTTCAATTTATACTCCTTATAATCACTAATATCTGGTTCGCGGTTGTTTTTTTGCGCATCATATTGTTCCATGAACTTTTTCAGCTCTTCTGGCGGTAAAAAATCACCAATGTGATGTTTACCCTCCGATTGTTTATTTAAAGCATCAGCCCAAGCGTGTGTAGCTTCCATTTCTGCCATTCGAAGTTTATGCTCCCATGTTCCACCCGTCGTATCTTCATCGGAATCATATTCATATTTGAATTTACCCATTTTAGCTAGTCGCTCAATTTCCTTCCGTTTGTTTAACATGTCCTGATACAGAAGATTCACTTTGAAATGATCCTCACATTTTTTCCATTCATCTTCCGTAAGATTCGTTGATCCATAGTTCTGTCTGGCATATGCCAATAAAGCTGGATTCGTTCGTGTCATTTGACTTAACATTGGTTTTGCATTCGTTAAATTAACTGCAGTCACTGAAACCGGTGTCGCTGCGGGAGTTATAGTAGTTACTGTTTCCACCTTTTCACCCCATCGGCTGCGTTTTCGTCTATTACTTCGATTCGAGTTTGATGATGTACATTCATCATCCTTTTTATTCGATTTTGTATCGAAATTCGATGCAGTATTCGAATTAGCACCAGACTGACGAGTCGATATTGATGATTTACTGTCATCATCAAAATCATCATCCTCGTCGGAATCACTAGAATAACGTTCGTTAACACGGTTCGATATTTTCCGTTTCATATTTGCTAAATTTCGTTCCTTGGCTTCCATCATATATTCCGAGTCAGAGTCAAAATCACTATTATTACTCTCCAGATTTGGTATATTCTCATTCATATACAATTTAGATTGTTCGATCGCTGGAAGCTCATCATCAATGCCATCAAGTACTGCCTCCGGATCATACTTATCATCGTCTGCAGGTATCTCGTTTGTAACAGCCTTTGGTATCTGTTCTACTACATAAGTGTCCATTTCCTTGGTGCTAGCTTGTTTATTTAAAAGCCTAAATAAAAAAAAATGGAATAAAAAAGATGTGCGTCCTATGTTAATTGGTCGATTAATTAACACCTTAAATCTAAATGTAAAAACGCGCGTGTATCTCATCTCCTAACTGACAGACACTATAAAACTGATAATTAAGTGTAACTCTTACCATTTCAAAGATTACAGTATTATTTAATATTTCTCATACTAAATGGAACTTACTAAATTCATGTATAGAATCAATATATTGTTACTAAATATTTACGAAATTATTGATGTAACTCAAATGGTAAACAATATAGAAACAAACTAATAAAGTCTAATCATATTATCGTATGAATATGCTCATCATAACAATATATTGAACAAGAACCAACTATTACGATGCACTGTTTTCAATTTTCTCAATTTATATACATAAATTAGGCTTTTCTCTCTTTCTCTTTCTCTCTCATCCTTTTCTCTCTATTGGATGCAATGGAATGTGTTAACTAGTAATCAATAACATAATGTGTTAGTAAAATTTTCGTCTTTATAATTCAACTAACACAACATGAAATTTTTCAAACTATCTGCTTAAAACGTACAAACACGGTATTTTAAATATCAATGGCATTCGAATTTAAAACTTTAAAAAATATAAAAATAAATTAATTATGATGTAAAACACTTGATATTGCGTTATTATTCGTTAATAAAAAATTCGTTGTATCAATTTACCACGGTTCTGGAGGTTTAGTACCAATAAAAGGCGATCTTAATTTATCTTCATAGCCATCGCCATATAAGGCTGCAGAATTATCATTGTCTGAAAAAGCTATACGAAAAAATAATCACCACAACGAATCTTTGTTTTAAAACAAATATTATTCTAATGAAATTACAATGGAAGAGTAGAGCAATCAAAAGGCAGGCAAATTATTGTATTAGTTTTTAGAAATTCATGATGAGTCAAGGGTTTAGTTTGGAACGAATTACAATGGAGGACTTTGAATTATGTAATTAGTTAATTCAAGAGGATTATTTTGTAAATTTGGAATCGCAATTGGAAGCTCAATTTTTAGTAGATAAAATAGATTGGATTGAAACTAACCTGGTACTTGAATTGCATCTAAGTTTATTTCTGGTTTTGGTATGGCGTTCAAATCTAAGTCTCCTGGTGTCGGAATATGGCACAAATTGATTGGTTCTTGTGGCGGAAGAAATTGTATTGGAACATTAATTTGTTTCATCAACCATTCATTCATATTAGGAAAATATAGATTTTGGTTTGTCGTAGTGGCTTGTAGTGCAGTTGCGTCCACTGAATTCATTATTTGATTATTATCAAACGTTGTTATAGGAAGATGTGATTGTTCGATGATAATCGTTTGTTGCGATGCGTTTGGTGTTGCCTCTATTGATTGACTAAAATAAAAACAAAATACTCTTTGTAAGTATACACATTCTCTTTCTCTTTGTACTCGGTTGATTAAACAATTAAATGAAAATAGTAAATTTACGGATTTAATGGTGTTTCAGGTTTTTCTGGTTTCTCTGTAGAATCACTGTTCTGGCCACTGGATATTCCTACAACCACTTGACTGGCAGTAGCTTGTTTTGCTGCTTCGGTTATCTTTTTAAAATTCTCTAAGAATGAGCCGTCATCTTTAAAGTTGTTTTGTGCCAATGAGTTTCCAGCACCATTTGGCTTGCTAAAAATGTAAACAAGTGCAATCTATACTAGCGATAATCTGTTTAAGGCAAGTGTACCGTACCTGTTTGTCGAATTAGGACAGCCATTACCTTGGGCAGCCACCACTTGCTTAGCCAATTCAGCAGTCTTTTGTTTCTCTAATATTTCCAATTTTTTCTTGGCAATCAGCTCCTCCTGCTTGGTCATTTGAGCCACCCTATCATTCCGACTCAGATTAAAGCGTGACATCATTTACTAAAATTCTTTTCCACACACACAGAACTGAGTTGAACACCCAAACTAAATTGAATATAAAAATTTACTAGATACTCCTTTAAACCTAACACTTATTCGAGCGTCCACAACATAATTCTATTTGTAAATTGTAATTTGAACCAAGTGAAATCAGGTGAAACTTCCACTTATTTTCGTTTTTTCCTCCTTTCGAGGAGCTGTTTGTTTATTTTTGTACAGTCGCGCAGAATTCGACCAGTTATCGAGCGCTTGACAATCGCTGAGCGACTGCACGATCGCAGCCGAGACAAACAGCTGTCCATTGAGTGTCAGAATATGGTACTAGAGTTTTGTGGTAGCGCGACGATGTTATATGAAAATTCGAAACAAATAAAAAAAGTTGTCTGAATCAGATGCTGATATAAACTCTAAACTGATATTATAAACTCAGTTTTGGGGCAAGTGATTTTTTTATTTTTCAAGTACTTTTTTCAAGTACACTCGTTCCATCCTTCTCTCTTCTCGTCTACAAACATACCCAATTTTAACATAAGAATGAAGAATCTATTAATTTGGTCTTATCATCTTTTTCCCTTTTTCAATGTAACGTAAAAACAATTAAATTGTCTAAATGGTGATATCACAATCACCTAATTCAGAAAGAAATCATTCAATCTGAGAAGCTGATAAAAAATATTAGAAAATTGTATAATGCATATAGAAGTCGCGTCATCCAATACTTCAATGCATATTTCTCACATAGCATGTGTCTGTATATACACGCATGTAAGAATTGATCGCCGCTCGTCCTACCCCACTCTCTTCTCGTCTAAGTTGTAACAAAAATTCCCATAAGAAAAAAGAATATAATAAATAGGACATATATTGTTTNTATAGAAGTCGCGTCATCCAATACTTCAATGCATATTTCTCACA
>JXOR01001199.1:0-64365 GCA_001014335.1 Coboldia fuscipes
ATAAATCCTGTAACCAACGGTCTATCTCGCCAACAATATAATATTGTGAATTTGCCTGAAATTGCTTAAACGCATTGAACGCCCAGTATACTGATACGAGGTGGATGAAAAAAATTGAGAACAAATGAGAAGTAAAGGCATATAGCAACTCGAATTAATTATTGCCTAATCATTTTAATTGTGAATTTTGAAGTTATAGTTTTAAATGTAAATCGTATGAAATTTTTTTAGAATTAAATGTAACTGTTACAAGAAAATGATAAATATGAGTTGTAGTTTTTTTATCCTGACCGCATAATCGGAGTAATTCTGTGGTCTTTCCCATTTTGTTTCAATCCCATGTAGATTAACTCTATCTTAATGGCACTCTGGCTCTCCTGCACACCAGATTCCATTGTTAATTGTTAATTATATTGAAACGTACATTACTAGACTGGCATACTGTATTCCCATGACAGAGTCCACGAACATGATTTTCGTATGTTTCAATTTCATTTAGAGATTGAGAGCGACTCGAATGAATTTGTATGGAATCGGGTCCAAATGACTGCAAGCATTCATATAGCTACCGTTTCATGCATCTCATAAGGGTGCATCGAATTGCATCAATGTCTCGACGAATATTGCATTTTAATTATCAAAAACAGGTACAATCTACAATGTTGCTAATTTCATATAATTTGGCGATGCGTTCTCATTTTGTTTACAATTTGTATGGAAAATATAACGCTAGGATTTATCCTACTTCTTCTCTGGATACCTGAGATACGATCATAGACGTCAATTTTTTGGCCTTAAGAAACCTGTATCCAACGGTCTATCCCATCCGATATACCACAATATATTTCTACCTGAAATTGAACGGCCAGTACGTTGATACGAGGTGGATGAAAAAAATTCTTCGTTTCATTCATTCATTGAGAACAAATAAGAGGTAAATGTATATAGCAACTCCAAATATTATATTGCCTTTTTCCATCAAATTCTTAGAATCTTCATTGTGATCAATTGGAAAAAAATTTAAGAAAACAAACTTTTAATTTTTCCGAGTAAATAATCAGGAACATGGTTGCTTGGAGTTCTCTTTCTCGTGCTTCGGCAGTCGGTTTAAATGGATTACTCCGCAATCAAGCCACCGTCAAGGCAGCACAAAATGGTAAGATTGTTTCAAAATAAAGTTATTAAAACAATGTGTGATTACTACTTTGTTATGCAACGAGTTGGTTATTTTGGACCATATTTATGTTGACAAAAACAATTCTAGTCATCCAAGTGCGCCAAATGGGTGGACATGGTCCCAAGACATTCTTCATCACACCTTCCCGCTTTCAATGGAATAAATTCAAGGATTTGGCTCACTTCTACATTATGCTTGGACTGATACCAGTGACTGCACTAGTATTTTACGCTAATGTATTCATTGGACCGGCTCAATTAGCTGAGATCCCTGAAGGATACACTCCCAAACATTGGGAATACCACAGAGTATAAAGAACATTATTTAATTATTATTTATGATCAGAAATTCTAATACAATTGGATATATTTTAGCACCCAATTACTCGGTTCATTGCCAGGTACATCCACAGTTCACCACAACAGGATTACGAAAAACTGTGTCATTTTGTGTATGAAGAAAATGAAATTGCCCAAATTAGGTAAGATAAGAAAGAATAGCCATAATCATCTGATAATCTTAACGCTTGATTTTCAATTGTAGAAAACTAGAACAAGAAGTACGGGAAAAGATGGCATTACGCGGTGACTACCAAGCCTATTATTATAAACCAATTCTTTCGAAATACTATAGAATATCTAAAAAGGCGGCTGATGAAATTGAATCACTTATGGGAGATAATTAATTCAATATCAATTCGAAAGGGTAAAGGAGTACATCTATTAGTAGAAGTGTTACAGTTAATGTATCAATAAAAAACTTTGTAAATTAGACAATTCAACTTAAAAGTATTTTTATTTTATGGAAAGCATATATTTAATGACAATGGTGTCGAGTATCATATTAACCCCATGCTTGACTTTTGCAATAATATAGAACTAATTTTCCATTACTTTGGTAGCAGTCGTATAAATTCTTAACGATTTGATCTGGAGCTGGTGCAAATGTTTGATTCACGTACAGAAACTAAAACGAAGAGTTCCAATTGATAAACAATTCATTCCGTTAACACTACGACAACTTACCAGTCGCTCCTCAGGATCCAACTTTAAATATTTGTGAATAAACATAATAATCCAACTAATTGGTTTGTCTTGATCGACGGCCCATTTGCGCTTCTTCATAATTGGAACATTACCCGTAGCATTTAATAATATATCAACTAAAATGGATAAACAAAGCTTAATTCAAATTCATTTGGGAGACTTGAACCATAAATTCATTACTCTTATTAGACTGGCCCGCTGATTTCGCATCAGCTTCTGCACAATCACCTGCTGCCTTTTTGTCATCTTCCTCTTGGGCTCTTACACCTTGATCACTTTCTGGCGTCGACATTGTCCTTATCAGACCTTTCACCAAATTAATTTCACTTCCTTAACACTATCCTATGGCTTTACAGTGGATATTAGTTACTGTACTATCTAACACAAATATTTTAATCGATTTACTCAAATTTATCGCTCAAAAACGCTAGCGATTGCGGTGCGACTAATCAACTGTTGTTTATGTTTTTGTGGAAAGAACCGATCTGTTTCAATTTGTTTACCATTTCTGGAATACGTGTGTTTCATTATTTTTAATTAAAACGTGAATTATTGACCTTCAAATACTACGAATTAGTAATAAAAGATCAAACGATAAAAGTGTAATGGAACATTTCCTCAACGATAGTTCAGACCTGGATAAATCCATGGAAGAGAATGTGGAAAGTGAGAGTAATGACGAACAAGAGAAACCAACAGATAACAAGAGTTTCGAAGATATCGAAAAGGACGAGGACTCCGATTCATTACCGGCAACTAAGAGAGCTCGAGTTGATTCTCTAAACGACTCAGAAGATGGTGGTAGCCGGAAGAATTCATTCACTGGCGATGATAATATTTTCTTCCCTGAAGTATCAAACAAGGAACTAGAAAGCACGGTTGGCAATGATATCCAAAGGATAGAACCTAAAAGTGAAGATGAGCAGAAAGATAGGCAAATCAAAAGTAAAAAAGAAGTTGAAGAGGAAGAAAGAGAAAAAATTCGGTAACAAAATACTATTGCTTGAAATTTCATATATTAAATATATCTATCAATTTTTCAGAGTTTTGGTATCAAATTTCACAGAAAATCAATTGGATCGATATGAAATGTATAGAAGATCTGCGTTTCCAAAAGCTGCGGTGAAAAGACTAATGCAAACCATAACCGGATGCTCGGTGTCTCATAATGTTGTAATTGCTATGTCAGGTATTGCAAAAGTATTTGCTGGTGAAGTGGTAGAAGAAGGTATGTCTATTTGTAATCAGAATACTAATAAGATTTTTGTATTAAACCAAGATAATTTTATTTCATTAGCTTTGGATGTAATGGAACGTGCCGGTGAAACTGGAGCACTTCAACCGAAATACTTAAGAGAAGCTGTTCGACGAATGAGAGTGCGAGGTCAAATACCAAATGGAAAAGCTCATAAACAGTACTTTAAGTTAGTTTAATTGTCTTAACATAAGAATTTTATAATAAACGAAATGCATCTATGCAGTAAGAAAATTTGAATATGCTATCATTATGCATCAGCTGATCATTGTTATCATGTTGCCGCGCAATCACATAACAACACCAAATACTTTGTCACATAGACTCGTTGCACAAATTGTGTTCATTTCAACGCATTAAATCGGTTAGATTCTAGTCAAATAAAGTGTTTTTAATCCGTTAATAGTATTTTAGGACAATGACAACTATTAGTCATCCACAAAAAGTTAGAGTTCTATATAAAACTATCCTTCGATTACACAGAGGTAATATCTATTTTCCAATATCATATTATCACTTCTGACGGATCATTATATTCAGGAATGCCGCCAGCATTACAAACACTTGGTAACAATTATGCCAGAGAGGAGTTTAAAAGACATAAAAACTGTCCTGAGCAGGAGGCACAGATATTTATGTTAGAGTGGACTGTAAGCAACTCTAGTCTCCCTATTAGATAAGATCCGAAATTAAACCTAATTCAAAATATTTTTATATAGAATTATGCAATAACAATAGCCAAACAATTAGGATTAAGAGGACGATCAAAGGGGACATTGGGCAGCCTAATAGATGTTGATGAGTTAGAACATTTCAAACCTGATCAATTAGAACAATTATATGAATTATCGAAAGCTGCACGCGGTATTGACGAACCAACGGATACAAACAAACAACAGTCGAAATAACTTTGCAAAATTTTTCATTTGAATAGTTCAATAATAAATAGACGATGTGTAATCTCTTAATTGAATCACTTTTTCTCATATATTTTGTACTGATAACGAATGTTATTCTCAATTTGTTCATCTGACAGTATTCCATTATCGTTAGGTACTAATTGAAAATCATTTGGAATGGTTGGAAAAAAAGCATCACACTCATATTTAGCTTTAATCTCAGTTAAATAAACACGATGGCAGTCCGGATGGTTCATCGCTTCCTCATATACACTGAAACCACCGACAATCCATAAATTCTCTATGGTTTCATTAACAGGATCTTGTCGTAGTTTCTTTAGAGCACTGTCAAAGCTCTCACAAACTATCACAGTTTCTGGATACTCATCAGCTTTTGGATTCTTTGTTAACACAATGTTCAAGCGATTAGCTAATGGCCGCTTTGATGGTGGAATACCAAAGTATGTTTTTCGTCCCATTATACAAGCATTTCGTTTATTTGGATCAGACACTGTAGTTGTCATCTTGTTAAAATACTGTAATTCATTCCTAAAATACAAAATTTTTTAGCAAAATAATTCCCAAGAATTGGCAATGGAAAATTACTTCAGATGCCATGGTAAACGACCATTGAAACCAATGCCCATGTTTTCACAGGCAGCCGCAATCAAGCTGAACTTCATGTTGAATTAAAACGTTATCGACAACACAATGTTTCTAATATAACTAATATGTAGTATTCGATGGTGGTCCTCTAAATTAAAATAACTCAAGCAATTCATAAATTCGCTGTATATAATTGTATTGGTTACAATTAAATCGGCATAATGGAATTTTTGTATTAACAGCTTATACCGGTTATCTGTTTAATGGCTTCGATTAAATTATTCATCGGAGGATTTCGAGTGTTCGTATGCAGTCTGTGTACAGCCAGCTGATTGATAAACGCCGTGAGCCAACCGATGTAATAAAAACGAGACATCGGTAGAATCAAAACATTTTGTCTGTTTTCCATAATTTTGTAATCAGACGAATACGGCCGATGAGTTGAGTCGAGTTCGTTTAATAGAAGGCAGAGTAAAGACACTTTGCCTCTTTATTTCATTTTTTTCACATTTAGAATTGTTTTCAAGTTTCATTAAGCTTAATCATATAAATTGTGTCGGTGTATCACAACGCAAATATTGATATATTTGGGAGAGACAAAATAAAAAAACAGAGTCTGAATTTATTATTTCTTTGGCCAATAAACCACAGTAAATTTTCCGTACAACAAATTTATTTTGTACATAAAAAATATAATAATTTGCAATTGATTATAAAAATGATTTATCAATAGGTTGAGTGTAAATTTTCTGTGTTAATTGCTGCTATTAAAGCACTTGATTGATAAAAAACACTTTGCTGGTGTTTTCGCGTAAATAACCTTTGGTTCAACTTAAGCAGAGTATCCCGAAAAATCTATTCAGACCAGAATTATCTTCATAAAAAACAGACTTATTCAGTTCAGTATCTTGTGAGCCACCGATACGTATCAAAGTGATTTTTACAATATTAGTCAGCGGAAGTTTTTTACATTACACACAATTGTACACAATTGGAATATAAAGTTTTAAATTAATTTTCAATTACTAGAATTTTAAAAACCATTTCAAATCAAAATGCGTATTACTGCACCCCGATTATCCAACATCCAAAAGATGTTGGACTTTTATTCGCAATTTAATCCATCGCCGCTATCAATAAAACAATTTATTGACTTTGGTAAGTTAAAGTTATTTTGTTGAAATCGTTATAAAATTTTTTTAGATGTTTTGTTGTTGTTTGGTGGAGGTCAAAATGTTATTGGGGCATTACTTTATGTTATATTAATTGTGACGTGAATAAACCACACCTGATGCTCCCAGAGTGCGTGTACTGTTCGTTTAGTTATATTTAGCATTTAAGTTGTGAATATTGAATATTCCATTAAAACTTTTTATTAGAATGTTACATCTGTTTGTTAGGGTATGCACAACCGATAAAAGTCACGTAGATGATGCATTTCATCTATGCGATTGAAGCGTATGCAATGCCCAATGGAAATATCCCAAAATTCCTTAACATTTAGCGTTGTATTATTGATATTACAACTATAAAAGATAGAATCCTTAGTATTCGAAATTCCTAAAGAAATATTTCTAAAAATGCGAATGCATTCCGTTTAGTTGTGCATGTTATGCAATCTTTTAATGTTTTTATTATTATAATATTCAGTGTATGTGAAAAACAGTTTTAAACAAAGTCGAATAATTAATATTCATTTTACAAATAACTCATTTATGTCTACACTATAGTTCCCTAATACTTTATTTGGAATTAGGATTATAAAACATTTTCTACGTCAGGAAAACTAACAAATTGAATTGCATTAAACTTGCAAAATCATTTATTTACTACTAAAACGAAATTAACTATTACAATTGGATGAAGGTGACGGAAATTATGTATTCATAGAATTGGCAATAATTGTAATCATTAGGGATGTTACAGAATTTAATATTCTTTCATAAAAATTGACATTTGAAATGAAATTAATAGCTGGGAAGGTTGATGTAACTGATACTATTGATTCTGTTTCAATTTAAAATAAAAAAAAAATTACACTAACAATGGTTTTGGTTTAATTGGCTCCGGGAATAATTAATTAAATAATAAAAATAAAGGCGAACTCTGTTGTCTTGAATTGTGTACCTACATTTACCTTGATTTTAACCATTATAATCATTAATTTTTTTCTCTCTTCTCTTAATTTAATTTTTTTATATTGCATTCACCATCCACTATCCAATATAGGCAATGAAACGAATACTGAGAAAATGAATAAAGCAGGAGTCGGGATTGGGCCATTAAACGATGTTGGTCAAGATCAAGGTTGTATTCGAATACCTTCAAACCTAAGTATAATATTTTTCTCTCAGTAGAAAAAAAATAAAGCAAAACAAATTATCTTCTCTGTTCAGTTAACCGTAGTAGAGCAACAAGTTGTTGACCAATTTGGCATTAAATTCTCTTAGTTTAGTACATGCAATTAGAGGAATTTGATGAGAAACTAAATTTTAAATGTTCGCATTGTAGCTGAAGTTAATTTAAAATTGTTGTTATTGTTTATTTTTAATTACATTTGCATGATTGTGAGAACGTATAAGAGCCAAACCATCGAAAAAAATGTATACGCACAGTGAATGTTTTTTGTTCCTATGTATAATATGTATATTTTCTTCAATGGGATTTGATAATTTCCACTAGATTGGTTTCAAAACATATTGCTGATTTCATGAGCGTATGCCGAAAATAGAATTTTCATTCTACGTCAGTACCACACGATCAGCATAACTACTCGTGTTTTCATATGTTAGTCTTATTTTGGCATTAAAATTATAATCAGTATTGTTGCAGTTAATTTTTATATGAAAATATAAAATATAATGTTAGTCGGTTATCGCTATGTAACAGTCAAGAGTTGTATACTGGTGAATTTGATTTCCATTCATTTTACTTTGTATTGATAATGACGGTGTTTCTAAACAAACGTTTTATTTGCCAAATAACATCCAAAAAATTAACATCTCTCACAGTGGTTTTCAATTGATTGCCCCATAGTCTTATCTATTTCGACCGCATAGCACACTCACTTAATTTTCCACTCAATTTACTGCTCATCAATATAATCGGTTAATCATAAAATCTGCGTGACTAGAAAATAATAACAAAACATCGTTCATTGTTTTTGTGGGAATAAACATCTTTAAAAAATTATGTTGTCATAAAGTCTCGATAATAGTAATCAATTGATTGAACAATGAAAATTTATTCTTTATGGTAGTTGTTTTTGTTTTTGTCTTCATTTTTTAATAAACATCAAATGTTCCTGATTTTAATAAAAACGGAATATCGTTGTTAGTCATAAAGATACACTAAAAATGTCTATCAAGAATAAAAATATCCAAGGTGGAAGTTTAATTGTAAACAAAATATTGTTTTATAACAAACCGGTTGTATGTATACATTTATAAATAAGGTGATATTATCAAGAAGCATTACTGAAAGTTTAGACGACTTCCAAATATATAGTCATAAATTCAGGTGAATTATCACCTACATAATCGGTGAATAATTTGCTTAACTGAAATATTGTTGTTATTTTTTTACGCCATTTGATTAACAGTTACATTATGATATTTGCAAATCTGCTAATTGTTTTCGCCGATTATAAATATTATGGCAAATAATGGATTTTACGTAGATATCGATACGTATTAAGGCATTCCCAATTCTGGTCAAGGTAAAACGTTCCACTTGCAGTTGATATTTAGCGACTTCGATATCGATCGAGTTGTGTTTGAACATAGAATTGATAAAATTAGGACTACAACCGTGGAATATCTCATCTAAATAAAATCAGTGTTCCGTATTTTTGATTGTGTCCAGTCTTGATAATAACTACATTATTATTTGCTGAGCCACGACTCATGATAATAATTCTCATCAACGAATTTTGCGGATTAGATAAAAATTGAATAGAGGCGAAAGTTTATTCAACGAAATGATAATTTTTGTTAAAGAAAGGCGCGTGGTGAGTTAAAACAAGGTCGACCAGTACATAAAATCTTATGTAAGAGACACATTAAACACATAAGGAATTTATACGATATTTATTAGTTCTATACGATTTTTTTGCGTTTGCCAACCGTTATCAAATAACGCCGGTCTGTTGTTATTCTAAAATTAAGTAGAGAAAATATGATGAAACTTTTCACAATTTTTTTTTCATCGTTTGAACAGCTAACGTTGTTCATTTATAATTTAAGTAAAATTATATAAAACATGACATTATTGAGCACAAACTTGTTATATATCCATTGGCATAATTCACGATTTATTGCTTTAAGAAAATTCAGGGATTTTGTTTTCTTAACGGTTTAATTATCATCCATAACAATGGAAGACATTATAATTTATTTTCAATAAACAATTTAAATAACATTTTTATACATTTTAGGTTTAAATGCATGCGAACGAAAATCGTTTAAATTTCTACGAAAAGAATTACCAGTCCGATTGGCAAATATAATGAAAGAAATTGCTCTACTTCCCGAGAATTTATTACGTACTCCGTCCGTCGGTATGGTTAGTAATTGGTATGCTCAGAGTTTCGAAGAAGTGCTGAAGTATGAGAAATCTGATCCGTTTGATGATACAACTGTACAGAAGTAATATCAATGTCACCAGACTAATAACAATGGATAAGTGTAATTTATAAAACATACATTTGTTTTGTATTTTAGATTTTGTCGTGATTTGATCACAATCCGTGATCGACATTCCGATGTTGTACAAACAATGGCGAGAGGTATTATTGAACTGAAGGAATACAGGTCAGACAATATTGATCCTTCAACAGAATTATCAATTCAATATTTTCTTGATCGTCTCTACATGTCGAGAATCAGTATCCGAATGTTAATAAATCAACATAGTAAGTCGGTTTATGATGCTAATTCAATTGACGTTTTTCTAATGTGAAATATTGATTTATTTTAGCAATGCTGTTTGGTGAACCGCCCAAAGGACGTCATATCGGTTGCATTGATCCAATGTGTGATCCAGCGGCAGTTGTGCAAGACGCATTTCATAATGCCAAATTTTTATGTGATCAATATTATGAGGGTAGTCCAGAGCTAAGTTTAAATGTGTTCAATCAAAATGATAAAGAGGGACCAATCAGAATTGTTTATGTGCCATCGCATTTATATCATATGTTATTTGAAATTTTCAAGAATTCAATGCGTGCCGTTATGGAACACTTTGGATCAAATGTGGATTCTACTAAAATTCCACCAATACAGGTTACCGTTGTTAAAGGAAAAGAAGATATTTGTGTTAAAGTTTCAGATCTCGGTGGCGGTATAGCGCGATCACAGAGTGATCAATTGTTTAAATATATGTACAGCACAGCACCAACACCATTTCAACAAGATTTGGATACATTGACAGTTCCATTAGCCGGTAAGTTAAAAATGATAATTTACAAGTCAATTGAAATCTTTTAAAAAATGCATTTAATTAAATTCTAGGGTACGGTTATGGTCTGCCAATATCTCGATTGTATGCCCGTTATTTCCACGGTGATCTTGTTTTAATGTCATGTGATGGCTATGGAACTGATGCAATAATATACTTAAAAGTCAGTAATCCAAATTGAAATGGAATTCTATGTGGATTTATGTAAATACATTTTTATTATATTGTAGGCACTGTCTGACGAGGCCAATGAATTATTACCAATATTCAATAAGACTAGTTCAAAATTCTATAAGGCAACTGTTGCAACTGGTGATTGGTCAAATCAGGTGAGAAACCGTGGCTCAACCGTTAAAAAAATTCATTAGTTTTGAAATCAAACATGTTTGTTGCTTATCAATTATTTTTTTTGCTTTGATTGTTAAATAGTGATTGATGTTTCATTTTATTTGTTTCGTTTTAATTTCTTATTTTATATAATATTCACTATGTTTTTATTTTATTTTTTGAATTAATCAAAAACGATTAAATGGAATAAAAATCGTTTGTTATAATTTTAGACTCATCACATACTTTAAAAAAAAAAACACTTCATTCTGAATGAAAAATAAAAAAATAAAAGTCATGTTTAATGTTAATCATCAGTGAGTGCATGCAACTAACAATTCATATGAATTAATAATATCAAAGAAATTAGAATACTTATAAAATCGAACTGTAAGCCAGTTGAGTATACCAACCGCCTACGTTCATCGAGTATCATTGAGAGTAGTAGTGTGCTATTTTATAATCAATTGTATGAAAAGAAAATACTATGTAATCATTTTTTTTTAATATATTTATCATCATCATAATATAAGAATATGTAGTCTTAATATGAATATAGCAATAAATAATTAATGTGATAATGGTGTTGGAAATGTTTGTGTGGCACTGAAATCAGAAAAGAAAATCCTTTGGAAAATTTTTTGTTTGGTTTTGCTATTTTAATTTTCATTGGCTATAATCGCAAATCTATATAAAACCTCATTGGTTATGATCATTTATTACTATATTTCATTTTACAGAAATACAATATGACCCAGTTTTAGATTTGAATAAATTATATACCGTAAGTTTAGTTGAGTCACAAAATTCATATATTATTTTGAACACTGGTTAGGTTGATTACTTCTCTCTTATTGTTAGGTTCTTAGCAAAATTATCTTAATCGAAATTATAAATCTCGATTTCAATGGTCAACACATCATACATCAACACTATTAGTTAATGTTATTTACGACCTTAAATTATTTTTTTTTTCCTTTATATATTGTAATTTAATAAAACCATAATAATATGTCATAACATTAAATGAAAATTAAATTTGAATTGCACTAGTGACTGTTAATTGTGTTTACTAAATGAGTTAATTAATTAATTAATTACATCCTATTTTAGAGTTTAATAATGAATGCGAGACAAATAAATTCAGCTCAACCAAAGCGAATTACACCAATTGGAGAAGTAAGCAGTCGAAATGATGCCACTATAGAACAAAAACCGATCGCTACTTCCAATTGACCTATAATTTATAATCAAACGAAGAAATGGATTACCAATGATTTAATATCGATTGGTTTCGATAGCTTTCGCAATTGTAATTTAAATGTATTCATGTAAAATTATCATTTATTACTTAAGAGAAAAACTAGCTTATACACATTATAAGCATTTCACGGTGTGCATTTTGTGAGCAGCAACTATGTTATATAGAATTTATAACTGTTATATATAGACATAACTAACTAATTATTATGATTTCATTTATATAAAATTAATTTCCATATTATATACCTCTATTAGGTGTCGTTCTGTTTGGGTAGTGAACCCTTGGAACACGACTGAATTTATTTCGGATAGTTATTCAACAAAATTTAGTTTCTTTTTGTTATGTCATTAAAATAAAAATATTTGTAATGAATTGTTAAATGTTTTATAATTTAGTAATGAAATAAATGGAATTTATTTTCAAAAGTTCAACGTTATTTTAATACTTGCAGTATTACAAGCAACTCTACCGAGATTAATTAGAAACTCGAGCAGTCACTGGGTAATAAGCCCATATGTCTTTTCTGCCGTACAACGAAAGAATGGTATAAGTGACACGGCTCTCGTTAAGAGATAATCGAATTTTTATAGTGTATTTTTTATTTTTGTGTGCACTTGTACCTTTTTATAAAATTTTTATTCTTAATTTTCACCAATTAAAATTAATTACATTTATTTGATACTAGATCAGATAGACAGAAAATTAAACAAGTTTTTTTAATATAATAATGTCTCATATAGTAAATACTCATACATTTAGTACTAAGTTGACAGTCTATTTAATTCCAAACCTTATAATGTTGACATGTTTTTGTTATGAATAAATAGATACAATTCACGCACGGACGAGACGATAAGTTAAAGACACCAAATCATTTAAATTTTTTGCATATATCTTAACTTTTAAACATTACTACTGTGACTGTGAACTAATTTTTAACTTGATTAATGTGAAAGTGGTGAAAGGCGTTCAAAAATTGGTGACTAAAGAGCCTATTATCAGTTGATAACAATTCCCACTGTCTGAAGTTTTGCATCGCAACGAAATGTCTTTCACCGAATCCGCAATGGTGAAAAAACTCCTGGAATTGATTCCTAGCCAACAGAGTATACAAACATTGTCTTATTGGCTTATTCATCATCGGAAACATCATTCTCGGATTGTAAAAACTTGGTACAAGGAAATGCAAAGAGGTTTGTATCCAGATCTATTTTACTAAACTCCGTGTCGCTTAATTGGTGCAAAATTTGTTCTGTTTCCAGTTCCACCTAATAAAAAACTAACTTTTATGTATCTAGCAAACGATGTGATTCAGAATAGTAAGAAAAAAGGACCAGAATTAGGCAAGGAATATGGATTACTACTAAACAAGGCGTTCCAACATATTGCTCAGACATGTTCAGACGATTCAAAAACCATATCTAGTTTAGATCGAATACTGAATATATGGGGTGAACGAGGTGTTTATGAAACAACTATGATTGATGATTACCGTAAATTTTTACATGCTGGAAAATCAACCGGCTCTAGTGCAACAGTGAAACGCAAATCTGAAGATGAAAAGAAATCTGATAGTTCTAATAAAACTCCGCAAAAGAGAGTGAAATCATCGAATAGTGAGCACGTAAAAAGTGAAACAATTGAAGTTAATGGGAAAGTGGAGACACACGTGACGTTGAGTCCACATATTCCAGCTGGTTAATAATGCTTTAAATGTTTTCAATTATTGTTAAACAGAACTAAGTGTCGCCTTTGTTTTAGGAGATCCCCCAGAACCAGAAGATTTAATTAAAGCTATCCTAGCATTAGAACATTCAGCCTCAAGTGATGCTGTAATACGTGAGCGTATAGTGAATCTGCCACCAGAAATATCTGAACTAAATAGTGTTTCCAAGATTGAAGATAAAGAGGCTGCAGTGAAACTGGCTAATCAAGTATAGAGTGAAATTATTTACCATATCTTTCGAGAAAATATGACATACGACTGTTTCTAGGTAAACGACGCAATTAATTTATTAAATGACTACAATGGAAGATTGTCTGCAGAGATGGATGATAGACGGCGTTTGGCGTGCATGTTGAAAGATTTTCAAGCGGAACAACGTGAATTACTTGCTCAAGCTGAACAAAGATTAGAGGTGTGCCCTTTATTACATTTTTTTAAATTTAGTTATGTAGAGCTTTGATAAGACTTTGCCATGTTGTGATATTACGGTCGATAGCTTGACAACACTCAATAAATGCAAACAAACCAAAGATATAGAAATAAATCCTAAAGTACTGTAGAATATATAATATTATGATTTCGATACGATTACTATTAGATTAGATTAATGTCATGATTGATTGCATTATCTAATTATACGAAACTACTTATTTCAGGAATATACTTCAAAGTTGCGTAAAGCTAAGGAAATTCAACAAGATATTAAAAATCATTTACAAAATCTGCCGGATCTAAGTCAACTACCTGATGTTACTGGAGGATTAGCACCATTACCTTCTGCTGGTGATCTCTTTAATATTCATTAGACCGGCAATTACATTATAACGTTATACTGGATATGCTATTGATCATTTATTTTATAATCACCACTGAATACTTTAAAGATTTTGTCATTATAAAAATTATGTTTTCGTTTGCAAATGCTTATTAAACGAGTAAAACGAAACAAAATCATTATTATGATCTTAATTTTTTAACACAATTGAATTGGAAAATAAAAGTTATTACTAATAATTAATTCATAGTGCGATTCTTCTGTTCTAGTAATGTGATGTATCCCAAGTTATGTGTAATAAAATTATATAGAATCACAAAATCATGTATGTTTTTATTTATAAATATTTATTTAATTATAATACTTAAACCACTAAGTTATGGAAAATGGATTAAAGTTTTCTTTGAATGTTTTGGGGTGAATACTTTAAATAGTCAATAGTGTTAGTATGATTCGTTTAAACTATATAATATTCTGAAGTAAAGAATTTAATATGAAGACAGATTCAACAGCGATTTTTAAATTATCTAATGTTCTAACAAAAGTGTTCAATCGTCTTCAATGGAATGATAGATCCATCAGCCAAGTATCATTTTCTATCGATAAACAAAAATCGGTATTTGGTTAAGGAATCCTTCGT
The DNA here is from genome assembly GCA_001014335.1 of Coboldia fuscipes. Classification (NCBI taxonomy): domain Eukaryota; kingdom Metazoa; phylum Arthropoda; class Insecta; order Diptera; family Scatopsidae; genus Coboldia; species Coboldia fuscipes. The sequence continues at coordinate 15,173 of JXOR01001199.1, forward strand.
TCGACTTAATTATCTATATATTTCATTCAGCAGATATTATCAATAAATTTTATGAATTATAAGGATATTCTAATTACGGTCCGTCACCAAAAATCCCTTTAATCATAAAATTAATCTGGTTTTCTATTTCACTCTGCATCGTTTCTCCTAATCGTATCAAACTTAGATTTTATATTAAATATTAGATTTATAAATGATTTAAAAGCACTAAGGAAGAACACGAGGATTAAATCTACCCATATAGATGATCATGCCAGTTGGATTGTGTCTTACATAATATAGGAATGGTCGATCGAATTTCAGTCTTGGAGTCTCTTCAGGAAGTCTTGCCTGTCGCGGCCGCAACGGCAATGGCATCTCTAAAATTCTCGCCTCATCCAAATTACGATTTGATGCATTAGGATCTCGTTTTTGAATTATTTTCGACAACGGTTTTGGATCTATATCATTAATATATGATGGATACTCTTCGATCAAATGTTGATTACCAATCTTATGCTCTGCACAAGTACTGAACGTATTCACTTGCACGATATCTGATAAATGTAAGTCACGCGATGAAGCCCCAGTCAATCCACGGAAATCTGCCTTCTCTAACAAGAACATATTTTCTAAACCCATTTGATTAAGCATAGTAGATGCATTCACATACGACTTATGAGAGAACCTTGGTATTTGAATTTCTAACCCTGGACGATCAATTAATTGTTCTAATATTCTTTGCCATTGATTTAATGGTTTTGTGGTATTCATCACTGCATCTTCGAGACGTTCTAGATTATCACCAGGTGACAGTTGACCGTGTTGTCCAGGCATTAAAAGAATTGTACTAACTGTCTTTTCACCACCACCGAAAGCAGCAATTGTAGCATCTAATTCAGCATCATAGCCAGCAGTGAAGCCTCTTTTATAGACTACAGCTGGAATTGGAACTAGTTTCCTTAATCGAATTGTTGGTGCCACTTGGAAAAACATTTCACCATCACGTTCATTTATCGATGCCATCGAACAATCTGTTTCAAATATATTTACTGAAGCAGCAGCCAATGGAGGTCTCAATACAATATCGTTCGTTTTTAAATATTCTAATATCTTTCCGTGCGTATGTCTTTTCACAAGTAAATTTGTGCGACGTCTCACAATATCGCCAATTTTCTTATAGCCAACCTCTTCAACATGACCCGAATAGAATTGATTTACTTTTTCTTTATAGAACGACAAAATCTTGCCTTTCACAACATCCGTAAACAGTTCCTTAATAATTGCACTATTTGTCAATCCGTTACCACTAGCATCTTCCACTGAATCACTGACATTACGTAATATCGAATGAGGATTAAATGTAATCATATCATCCAAACGAAGTAATTCATTCATTTCACCAGAAGTCATTCCACGAGCTCCCAAGAATACCATTGATAGAACTGATGTCAATCCAAATGGAGAGAAAATTGCACTTCTATCCTTACGTAATTCACCATAACTTAGATATTTCCAATAGCTGAAAGCCAACTCATTTGTTAGGTTTATGAACTCTGTCACATCTTCTCCCAAGTGTGCAGTACTTGTTGCAATTCTAACTGATGGTCTATTTTCGATCTTAAATGAAATTGGTTTTTTCGATTGACCGTATTTATGTGTCTTTGTTGGATATACTGGTCTACTGATGTTTCGCTTTGGTTGATATTTATCTTTATTATTTGGTCTTTCATAAACTGGGACAACTGAGGCTGTTTCTGTGGACATAATTGTGGATGCTGATGTGGTAGTTGTTGTAGAAGATGTCAAGGAAATTTTCTCCTTTTCATCAGATTGAGTGATACGGTTTTCCTCGGTAGAAGAACTTGACACAATTTCCGTCTCAATTGAGGAACTCGAAGCAATTTCAGATTCAGTAGACGGACTTGAAATATCTGTCTCAGATGAGGATACAATTGAACTTTCCGTTGATGATGCAAGTTTCAAATCGGTTGGTGTGGCTATTGTCAGAGCTTCTGAACTATCAGTTTCAATCGTAGCTGCAGAAACACTTGATGAAGATGATTCTGATTCAACTGAAATTTCAGATGATGATTTAATGATTTCAGTTGAATCATTCAATGTGGCTTGGTCTACACTCTCTTGTGATGCAACCTCGGTTGCTAAATTACTTGGAACAGTTATTTCCTGGTTGGAAACAAATTTTTCATCAAATTTTATATCAGTTAGCGGTTTCATGGTCGTTACACTATCAGTAGAGAGTTCAATTGCAGAAACTATAGTCGTTTCTTCAATAGGTGATTCATTTGGCAAATCACTAATAGTAGTTAGCGCAACTTCTTCATTTAGAATAGTCGTCTCACTAATTTTCACTGGTATTTCCGTTGATGTTGCAGGTTCTTCGTCCTTAATAGTAGTTACGAATAGTGGTTCATTTTGAATAGTTGTTTCAAACAATTGTTCATCTTTCACAGTAGTTTCAAGGATATTTTCATCCCGAATGGTTGTTTCCACCATTGGTTCTTGTTTGATGGTAGTTTCAAATATCGGATCATCCTTAATAGTAGTTTCGTTACTAATTTCATCCATTGCAGTTGTTTCAGAGACTACATCACTTTTCTCTGTGCTTCCATCATCCTCGTTTTTAAAAGATATTTTGAACTTAGATTTATCATTTATTAAGTCTTTCTCTCCCAATTTCTCAATTGCGTCTGGTATAATTGTTGATGGTTCTTCTTTAGCAAATTCTGTTGTTAATAATTCTGGAATTTCTGTTGTTTCGGCTTGAACGGTATTATTTAATATATCACTATTTGATGTATTTGTTACTTTCTTATTCTCTAAAGGTAATGGTTCACCTTTCTTAACCGACACAGATGAAACTTCTTTCACTACTGACATTACATATTTAACATCGTTGTCATTAGATATGGTTGTCACCTCATCCTTGGTTACATCTGTAGGCGCATCTGTGGTTACATCAATTGGAATTTTGAATCCATTCTCATGTGAATTTACGTACTCTTCTAATGTTAAATCTTCATTGTTCATATCTATGATAGGTTTAACTGTATGCACCATTTGAGGGGCAGATATTACAGTTACTCGTTCCGATTCCATGATCGTTGTGTCCTCTAAACGTGTCTCTGGTTTAATTTCTGGTTTAATACCATCTCTCAGTAAGTCAATTGGAAGTTCAGTTTCAGCATTAAATTGAGATATTATACTGGAGAAAGAGTCTTGCATATCAGATATATTATCCGCTTGAGTTGTCGTTGAATCATCATTGTCTTCAATGTTATGCAAATTCGATGCAATCGTTGCGGCTGCTTTTAAATAATCGACCATTGATTGGTTCTTCTGCATCATTACGTTGATTTTGTCATTTATAATTGGATCGAAAGTTGCAATTGAGACTGTTGTTTGTTCATAATCCATTGCATTTTTCAAATTCTCTGATATAAAATTATCAATTAATGAATGTATTGATGGATCAGATGTAGTTACATCTGTCTCTTCATCTTGGCTTGTATTCAAATTATAATCTGATGTTACCAATTTTTCATGCTCAGTCATCGATAAATTTGGTTTATTTGTAGTCATTGATTCTGTGGAATCTTCAGAACTTAGTATTGTTGTATATTGGTTGCGATCTTCTGTTGAATCATTAATCGTTGAATCGTCTAACGGCACTGATTCTGTTATTGTTTCTTGGCTTGTTACCGGATTTGTTTCAACTTTTTCGGTAGCCATTTGATGTGCTAACGTCGTTAATAAATCCATTAGCGCCGATGGATCAGTATACTCATTATCAATTGATGGTGGCGGTAAATTGGTTCCTATCGCCGGTTTGGATGATGTCACAGTTGTTGAGTGTATTGTTGCAGAAGTAAAATGTTCATTTGACGTGTTCTCATTTGCTTCCGTTGTTTTAACAATTATTTCAGGTCTTGAACTTGTTGTAACTTCATCAGTTTTATGGGTTACACTTTGGATTGTGCTTGATGGCATAGATTGAGTATTTGACACCGTGGTTATACGATTTCCAATTGATGAACTCATTTGCGAAATTTTTTCAGTTGACGATTCCGTTGTTGCAATCGATGACGAAGATGATGGTTCAATTCGGTTTGTTGATGTTGATAATGTCGTTGAGATTACAATTGGAGTCGTCGTTTTATGCGGTACTTTGGGCGTTATCTTGACTTCTGGTGCACTTATTGTTGGCTTCTTTACATCTACTGGCTTTTTCGTAACTTCCACGAAATCAGATTCAACTGGCATATCGACTTTTATCGGTTTTATTGCTGGCTTAATGACATCTCCAGTATTACCAAATATTGCTGGGAGTATCATATCCCATGATGATGACACATCCGGTGTATCAAGCACAAAATTATCAACCGATACATTCTTTTTCTGTTCACCATTTAATACCTTCTGTACATTATTGAGAACTTCTTGGACTTTAGTTGAATTTGTTTCTTTGATCGGTTCACTATGTAATAACATAGCACCTTCATGATCACCACTGGCTACAATACTTTGAATTTCTTTCATCGTCATCAGTTTTTTAACGAGCTCACCGTTTTTATTGAAAGTGAAAAATTCATAGCGATCAGGGTTTAATAGATTAATGGGACTTGCTACCTGCATTGGTTTAACTGGCTTCGGCATTGGTTTACCAATAGCATCAGTAAATTGTGGCTCATTGCCATCCATTATAACGGATATTGATGTAACAACACTGAAAGATACAAGCTCAACTATCTTAGAATTTCATAATAAAGTAAAAATTACATTCTTTTTTAAGTTGATTGAAAGTAAGATATTAGTAATCCAAATGGACATAATGCTCATTAATTTATGGATTGCATGCAAAAAAGAAGGGCTTCAAATTATTATAAAGCATTTCTCATGAGATTGCAAACCATTTTTGCGTCTTCTTGTGTTAAATGAATTTTGTTTTTTTTAGTATTTAAGCAACATCTACGAGAGTTGTGTCCCATGCCTGATGTCTGGGTGTTAAAATTATGAATTTTTATACATTTATTCTGTTAGGCCTAACCATTAAACTATGTTATCTCGTCAAGTGATTTTTTTTTACTTAATCTAAATTACTGAGACACCATCAATGAAATAGAAGCAGAGGATAGACAATGGTAGATTTACTAGTGAATGAATAAAGCAACAGAAAAAAACTGTAGTTTTACATTAGTCTACCGTAAAAGTACCATATCACAATGTATAGTAAAGACACATAAAATGTTGAAAAATAAAAGAAGTTGAAAAAAAATAATATAACAATTATGTTAAAGTTAGTGCCACTTGTATACTGTTTTACACAATACAATGGGAATTTAGTGGATCTATAGACAGGGGCAACAGATACAAGAATCATTTTTACAGTGTTTTATAAAAAGAAACAGTTGCAGCTCATGTTAATCAGTGTGAAGTAATTAAAATTAGTTGATGACATAGTTATTGAAATGCATAGTGTCAGTTATATTTCGTGAACAATTTTTTTTCTTCTTTTAATTTAATGGAAGAGAAAAAAATTGTTTCAGGAATATTCACCTAGATCCAATTATTTCTTGGGTTTTGTCACCATCAGTTTCTTCATCAATCGCATCAACATGATTTTTTGCGGGTAATGAACCCGTTCCAGTCACTAGGACACAAACAAGTAAAGTTAATAAATATCGATACATTGTTATTTGTCCCATCTCTCGTTCAATCTTCTCTGTCTGTTCTTTTCAAAAATTTCTAGCGGTGTAAAAAAGAACCTGAAATATTTATTTATTTATTATCAGATTAGAAAATTCTTGTTTTGATCCCATCAACAGTTTAAAAAATAAATTAAATACCGATAACGTTTAAGCACAATTAAAATAGAAAATTCATTGGTTATAGTCAAATCTACCGTAAAAATGTTTTCAGTTAAAGTCATCATAACACTATTAAAGAAAACTGCATACAATATGTAAACATTTTTTTGAATATAAAAACAACTTATTGTTTCATTCACAATCTCTCATTTGTTTTCTTTTTAATTTTCTACTCTCTTGCATACGGAAGAATTTTAAAGCCTATTATGATGTATATCTTCTGTATCATCAGAGTTATACTTTCTTCCACTTGTTCATTTGACCTCATTTTGGTCAACGGTCTATACATTTTGTACGTCACCCAATCATTACATTGCGATTCCATCTGTATTACGGCATTGCAAAATAAGCGAATAATAACATATTAAATAATGTTGTTGGGGAAATTCGGTAATAAATGAATCGATACTCGAATGCAATTGCATTAAGATTTGTATACAAAAAAACAATGTATTAAGGTTAATCATTAACGTGAAAACGGAATTACATAAAAGAATCAGGTTAATATTACCTTGCATTATATACGAGACTACATAAAGTTCAAGGCTTCATTTTTCAATTTTAATACTCTACCAGTACCGGTCAAAAATTACTAGTAAAGTGCATTGAATAGTTTATCTAATTGAAACATAATACAATTTACGGAAGGGAAATTATCGTTAAATTTTATTTATTTCCCTCAGGTGATAAATCACGACTACATACATAATTACTTTACAATGTTGAAGGGAAAATGATTTCCGACAAAGTGAAAAATTATTTTACAACGTCAATTATCAGTAATTTGCTAATCATTTCCATAATAAAAATAGAAAGATACTAATCAAAATCTGTTTATTTTTAGAGTTTATGCAAAAAAAAAAAGAACTAAGTTCATTTCAATCAACGTAGATCTATAACAAAGTATGAAAATGATAACATAAAAAAGAGAATGCAATATTTCTTCATTCGTGTGTTAATTATAATCCCTCATAGATGTGAAATGATGATACCAAATCACATAATATGAAAAGTCTATCATTAAGTATTAAACCGGCGTTTCATCTCTATCATCATATGTGTACGTAAATAACAAGAAGTTTTGCTGGACCATCGCACAACAAAATCATACATATAGAGAAATGATCTGCCGTTAGAAATGTAATAAATATACCATACATGGATTTATTCATTATGGGAATAGTTATAATTGAATAGATTTATACCAAAGAGGTGAATAACCGGTAAGATTGTATAATCATCATCTTATCCAATGTTACAACACAATTCTCTTGGCTGTTGAATTCTCGTGGAATTAGCTTCAATCAAGACGATATAGAGATGAAATAAAATTGAGGAAAAAAACACACAACACAATGTAAGAACGTTCTTTTCGATTCTTATAAGTCTCACAATATATGAGCTATTTTTTTTTTCATTCATTTTCAAGAATCCGCAATAAAAGTAATCTTTAATTTAGAATCGATTTCTATTTCCATTAATTACATTGAGCCCGAATACTAAACACAAAACATAAACAACCAATTGAAAATGGTAAAATCACTTTTTATTTCTGTATTAATCAATTTATTAAAAACAAATGAAAATCGCTCATTAAAATTTCGATTAATTATAAATTACGTGTGTTGAATTGTTATTAAATGTAGACATCCAATTCGTCAAGAATCAATTACCAAAATAAAAAAATTATTCAAATGGACTAGACGCCATAGTAAATTAATTAAATTATTCAAACTGATTTCGATAATAAATTACCATCTAACTTTCGATCAAATAGTGAAGCATTGCACATGTTCTAGAAATGACATATTACACTTCTAAGAAAGTAGTTTTGGTTTTACATTAAACTAATTTTCACTATAGCACATCGATTGCACCTGATCTGTATTTTAAATATTCATAAAAATACAATTGGTTGTTCTTTTATTGACAACGGAATAATCATTTAGCGTTTAATTATAAAACGCTTAAACATGTAAATGATTATCACTTTGATCATAAAGTGCACCTTTTTTACACGTCTACCACTAACCGGTGAATTTTTTTTTTGTTTCATATGCGAACTAGTTACATGAATTCTGCGTATCAATGGTCATACAAAACTAAAAACTTTATATTGTAGAACGTCACGTTACGTCCATTTAAGTGTATGATGAAGACAATGAATATCAATTAGTGGTTTCAATTTCTTCAAACGCGAAATTGAATATATGAGATCAATTTTAAATAGAATTTAGTTAAGAAAAGCCCGTTTTTAGGTGACCAGACCAACAATAATTTATGAATAATTTATCAAAATCCGTCTTTCTCTCTATCATATTTCATTCATAAAAAAGAATTCTTGACAAATTGTTTTATTTTTTCTTTTTTCGACTTGTAATTACTTCCTGTCCATTTGGCATGATAGAATTTATGTTAATTTTTTTATTATGAGAAATCAATCATAATTAAGGTGATTCTTTATACTTTCTTAATTATATACGTTATCTTTTTAATGCTCCCGAAAATCACTTAAGAAATAAATTTAACCTTCCAGTAAATTCTAAATGTGCAGATTATTAATGAACAGTCATATCGAAAAACATGTTCAAGTGATCCGTTAGGTTTGTCAAATGGACCAAATTTTAATAACATTCGTGAATATACGAAATTAAATGAGTAAAGCGGTGATTTTTTTTCCGTAAATCATTTAACACGTTATGCGAATTTATGTTTTGGTATACAAATTTCAGTTCTTTTTTTTTCATAATATTAGGTCAACTGAAAATAAAGGTCTTGAGAACAATATAAGTCCACACTTTCTTTTCAAGTATTCTCGGTCTTTTTTAATGGATATTAAAGACATTTTTTTTTTTTTTCAGTTGAAATTACTTTTGCTTAGAATGTAATAAATTGAGCCAGTTTTTTCCATATTGTGTTATTCTAAACCATTAAATTGTTATAATTTTCGTTTTATTGTCATGTTAAATTACAAATGGTTTTATACAGTTTTCTTTAAACAGGTGTCATAAAACCAAAAACAAAAAAAAATCCTAAGAGATTCATCATTAAATTATCTCAGATAATCATTATAGATCATTTATGACCTTGAAAAGGTGCATTGCATTACCTCAATTACACTAACGATTTAATTCCACTTGTCAGAATTTCAATATCTTTTTAATGGAAAAATTTAAATCACTTTTATACACTTCTTCTACTGTAGTCAATTATTTTACAGTAAAAAAACAATTTCTTTTTAAATTAATTTATTTTTTATTATTAAAAGTTTTCAATTTATTTGCTCATATTACTTCTTTATTTCTAATTGAACAAAAAAAACCAATTAATTTATAAATAAAAACCTACAAGGTTTTCTTTTAATAAAAACGTACAATCAATAAATATAAGAACTAATCACTTTTGGCAATCGACTAAATAAAAAAAAAACGATCCATTTAATAAGACTATCTCAACATGACTGAGTACAGAGCAGTGATATACTCGGATCTTAAGCGATACCAAAATGAAGAGGTTGGTTGGGTCTTGGGGAAGACGATTTACATCGCACAAGTGTATTGAAGCAAAACTTTTCTTTTAAAATAAAATCCCATACAAGAACTTGATGACTTCTATGGCAGCCAGTTTGTACCATCATCAACTCATGTATAAGAGGAGTTATTTAGACACACAGCATGTATAAGTATTTATTTTTATCTCTTTAAACTTCACCAGTAATTCATAATAATAATTTTTATTTTGTTAGCACCGGTCAGTGGTAAAAATCTATAGCAGTTGCATAAGTGAATCTCATCTAAGTTCTATACTTTTAAATGTATAGAGAGTATGTGAGAAGTAACAACAACTCTGTATATAATCTATACCAGAATGGCTATTACCACTTTCAGTTGTAATTTTCTATATGATCATACACGACTTAATTCATTCAAGAAGATTAAGAAAAATGAAATTTCAAAGAATTGTATGTGTAAATAATTTTATTTTGCTTTTCAACATGTTCTCTGTATTTGGGTAGACAATATTTCTTAATGCATCAGAGTCATTAGATAACCGTTTATCATGTAAATGATATTATTACACTTTGCCATCATCGATACTGCATTGGTATTTTACCTTTGATACAGTTGATCGTATATACGAAATGAAATAGGTAATCTTTTTGCATTGAGCAACATTAAAGACTAAAAAAAATGTTGTTGATATGATCTAATACCTTTATTTGTTTCTAATTTCAACTACTTCATTCCACATTTCGTATCATTTCAAATTCATAATTGTTATTAACTGTGGCATAATTAATAATAACTGATACCAAACTGTATTCAAAAGTGTTGATTTTTTAGAATGAGAATAACTAGTTGATACCTTTACTTTATTTTTTTCCCCATTATTATTTTATTCTTATCTGGTTACAATAATATTCCCGTAGTTGGGATAACTGAAAATTTGCATCTTGATACGGATTTCTTCATGTTCTGATTAACGGTAACCAATACAATTTTTGTTAACAGATTTCTTTTATTACGCTAACTAATTAATAAACAAATAATCATCGTGTCATTATAAACATTTCCATTCGTACATCAACATCTAACAAAACTTTGTTCTTATTTGTATATTCTCAGTTAAATGTTAATTTTTGTTTTCTTTCAAGGCAATTCCAATTGAAATTATAACTATCAAGTGTTGACAAATATATATTTAACAGTGCAATGTAACTATACTATTATAGAACTACATCATAGTATCTGCTCTATTTATAAAAAGAAAAATAATCAATTAGTTCAGGTATTTAAGAAAAACAAAAAGCCGTAATTTTATCTAGATTTGTTGATTTAATCTACTTTTTGCAAATTCTCTGAATCATCTTAACTTATTTATTTCGATTACTTTAAATTCGGTTCCCTTTATTATATAATTTTCAATAACACCTAGGCAATGTAGATTTAATTAACTGAATCATTGGAAAGTGGTTTAAAATAGTTATAACAAAATAACGTTGAATAAAAATTTTAAATTTTCATATGAACTTCTCATAATTTGCCAAAAGTTATACTATACACTTGAAAGTAACAAACATAATTTTCATTTCAAATTTACGTGGTGTTAGATAACAGTTAATCACAAATGGATGCGCAAGGATAGATAAACATCAGGAAACCGGCAAAACATTATTAAATATGCAGTTGCTATGATAACGAGGAATAATCTACATATTAAACATTGGACCAATACGACGTGAAAATTCGTTGCTCTAACTAGTATAGTAACAGCTGACTGGCCTACGGATTATTTCAACGTGACGTGACAATACGCACAAAATCAATTTACCGGAACGTAAATAACGAAAACAATAACAAGTTAATCTTTAAGATAAATATATCGGTGATAAATAATACTTGGACGATTTAATCATTATCAAGGTATATGCTCTTATACCACGACGTTAATTACGCGTCAAAAAGTTCATACTTTTCATTAGAATGTTAAGAACAAGTAGTCAAGTGTTATCGCGTTTGTGTGCTCATCAAATCAGAGTAACTGCATCCAGTTGGAGTCAGCGAAACTCTCGACGTTTTCATGATGAATTTACAACACCAGATTCATTGGATAAGAAGGCACGAGTTCCAAACGCCATAGGAAATAAATTCAAACAGTTTGTTGATAAAGATGCACCCATCATATTGGATGTAAATGAGGAACGACAAAGAATTAGGACGGGATTAGAAGAGGACAATCAACCTTCTGAGCCATACCTCGACATGAATCTGGAGCGTATGTCCTACAAATTTTTTAAAGATTCAAATAAATATTCAGATTTCGCTATTTTAGGTGGCAAAACAGGAGTATTTGAAATAGAAGAGCTAGTTGAAATTCTAAAACGCGATAACGCAGAAAACATATTTGTATGTGCTGTTCCTGAGGAATACAAATACGTGGATTACATATGTGTAACAACAGGCCGTAGTACACGACACATGATTGCATTAGCTGAATTCGTCCGTAAAATGTACAAACTTAAAAGAAATAATGATGACATTTTACCCAAAATTGAAGGAAGAACATCAAAAGATTGGATGGCATTAGATTTAGGTAAGCCGAATGGAAATCTAATCACTAAGTTATCAATGTCTATCAACATTAAATTATAGGAAATATTGCACTGCACATATTCTCTGAAGATGCTCGAGATTTGTATGATTTAGAATCATTGTGGAGCGTAGGCGCAGAATATGATAAGGAATATAATAAACCAGAGGATGAAATGCTGGAAATTTACGAAAAACATTCAATATACCTGCATGATCTCACACCAAAGTCATCAATATAGTAATTATTACCAGTCAACATATACGTAATGAACACCAAACGCAGTCAAAACGTATTCAGTTGATAATGAAAGAAGAGGAAACTTTCATCAACTGATAAGCATTGGCTATAGGTGGTATAGTACTCGGTAAATCTACACTTAACATTATTGTATTATATTTGAATATAAATCAACTATGTCTACGATTAGTTAAAAATATGTAACGAATATATTGTTTGGTTGTATTTAGAACATTTTTTTCACATGGTATAGACATCGATGTAGTATTTTTTTTTTCATTATTTTGCAATATTGCGAGATAATCGTCGAGTATGGTCTGGAAACTCACTTAGACAATATGAATTAATGAAACAGAATACAGAATACCATTGAGATAACACCGAATTAAATTTTGTCTTCGTTCAATAAAATATGAATAATACAACATTAGTTTTCTGACTGACCTCTTCTTGGAAAGATCTTTTAACTCTATTCAAATAATTCATAGAATTAAAAGAAGTGTATTGTTTTTTATAAAATCAAAGTGAATAAAATAATAAATATTTATCATGAGTTTATCAAGATTTCGTTTAATTACATTCGACGTAACTGATACATTATTGAAATTTCGGTCAAGTCCAGGAAAACAATACGGTGAATTAGGCGCACTGTTCGGTGTCTTATGTGATAACAATGAACTTGCTACTAATTTTAAATCAAATTGGTAAATTATGAAAATTCCATAGTCACACTCATATTCATTACCATAACAGTTGTGTAATCAGTATACGGTCATTGATAAGAAACGATTTTTATTGATTTAAATATTGAGAGCAATGAGACAAGTCAGATTTTGTTAAATGTTATGGGTTTTTTCTTTCATTTTTGTTATGTAGGATGAAAATGAATCGAGCACATCCGAACTTTGGTTTGAAAACGAAACTAGGTTGGGAAAAATGGTGGCTTCACCTAATCTCCGGTAAGTTTCATCAACTACTCATCGACGGAGTAAACTGATTGCAAATTTCATTATAACCGATAGGAACATTTAAGGATAGTGGAGTTCATTTATCGGATGATAAAGTGGGCAAACTATCGAAACATTTGATGGAAGTATTTAAAACCAGCACCTGTTGGCAACATTGCAGTGGCGCGGTTGAACTACTCAATTATCTTAAGTTAAGTCAACAAGCAAGTGCAAAAACAAATAATGGCACTCCTACCTTCAAACTGGGGGTCATCTCAAACTTTGATCACCGGCTCCGAACAGTCCTTGACAACATGAAACTATCCCATTACTTTGATTTCATACTTAACTCGTATGATGCCGGTTGTGAAAAGCCTCATAAGGAAATCTTCGATAAGGCTATCCAAATGGCTGACATGAAGAACCTCCAGTCAGGTGAATGCCTACATATTGGAGATACACCGATTACCGACTACTTAGGGGCACTGGATGCTGGCTGGCATGCCGCATTGATCCATGAACGAGATCCGAAGTCCCTCCAACAAAAGTATGGGGAACGTATAAATGATCACTTTGTGTTTCATAGCTTGTTTGATTTCCACAAAAAAATGTCAAGTAATTATATTTACTGGTAGGGACATTATCAAATCCGAATAAGTTACTCTTAAATTTGCACTTTTATAAAAATTTGCAATAGGAATGAAATTAAAAATAAAAGTCATCAATTTCTTCAAGCCCGAATAGAATTTAAAACAATTTAACATCAATAAACACAAAACAATTGAATTAAATCACTAAAATTAATAAAAATCACTATTACTATAACCGAATTTAATTTCAGATGAACTCCATTTTGAGCAACTAATTGAAGGCGCACTCTGGATCTCATTTGATTGCAACATTACAGCTCAGTCGTATTAAGCGCGGGAAATGTTATTGGTGGAATCCTCATTAGTGTGCCAATTCTTTTGCATTTAATATATTAAATAACTGAACAATATACCCACAATTATATGAATATTAACTATTTAGACACATTAGTTAATGAATTATATTAAAAAACTAAAAAATAATCAAAAATTTCCGTAGTTGTGGCGCCCCCATCATGAAACAACGCATTGACGTACTGAGCAAAAATGAGAACATTGGGCAGCAGCGCATCTATTATGTGACACTGAAACGGTACATCTGTACCTTACAAGCACAATTTGTAGCAGAAGTGGATAAACTATGGAATATTCAAACACGATATTAATTTCCTAATCAGATTCCCGCCAATTAAAATAATTGATTTTAAGTTAAAAGTGTTGCAATTCGTATGATGTTTTCATAATTTCTCTATTGCGACAATAAGTGCGATTTCATTCATAAAATACTCTTGGAAGATCTATCAAGGTAATATGCGATGCACTTGTTTCACTTGAGATTCAGACCAAGACTTGTTGCAAGAGTACACGAATCGATTGTGAGGATGTACAAACTTCGGAAATTTGGCATAAAATAAATTGAGTCAAACTTGGTTTTTTCGCTCCACAATTTACGGGTTGTTATCGTGTTTCCTTTCGAAAAGAGACTAAAGGATACCGTGGAAGTGATATTTCCACTCCACTTGGTGCCAGGAATAGTGCAGTTTAGGCTAAGAACTTTGAATTGTGGCATAAAATGATAAGTGATTTGTGCATGGATTTCTCCCCTGAAGCGGCGCTTATTTCCCACTAAATTTGTTATCACTAAATGAAAAGGTTCCCGACCGTATTTAAATCCAAAATTGAATTCTGTGAAGCGTACTATGCGAGAAAACACCGGTCCGTAGACTCAAGCAGTATTGTGAATATTGAAATTTAATCGCCCGCGCTCTTTCTGAAATTCAGGCCGCCACTATCTCGTTGAAGAAGACTCATTGAAATTAAGTGACTTGCTTATTCACGATCCGGAGTGGCAGACGGCGAAATACAATTGCCACGAAACCGGTGGCCTCACCAATTGGGGTTTACAATAGTCCGGATTAGACTGTTTATCAGCGTCGTATAAATCGAATTTGATATTTCAGGCGTTTACAATGAATTATATTCGTACCAACAATCTGGCATTTAATTGTTACAATGCGATGGTATTATTTTGGTTATGTGCGATTGGGCATGCGCACTGTTTCAGACTCAGTTCCAACGAAAGAAAATGGCGTCACATATAAAACCAGCCAGAAAGAAATCTGATGATACTGTCGACACACTTATAGCAAACAATTTAAATTGTGATAAAATTACATGTAATACGGTTTCAGTGAATGATCAGAACAATTCAAAGACTGATGATAACAATACTGTTAACAGTGACTATGAAATTAATGGTAACAAATCGAGTGATCAGCCAACAAAAAATTCGATCGTAACGAATCATAATAATAACATTGAAAACATACAAAGTGCTAATAGCAGGACTAGTGGAATTAATTCAATTGAATCGTATGAAGATATCGAATTATCAAACGTTTTAAATAAGATCCCTATTGTGGAAAACATTCCTGCGTTGATAAAGAGTAAAAGTGATTATAGTAATGTTATGTCCGGTAGTGAAGATCAATTTTGTAGAAGTGTAGTGAGTGATAAAGGCAAGTTAAGTGGACCTACGAATTTTAGTAGTAACAATAATAATAATATAAATTTATTAAATAATAATATTAAGAATTCGGATAGCATGCCCAAAGGTAATGAGCCTGTGAAAATTATATATCCGAATACTATTGTTAGTAGCCAACAATCAAATATGAATAATCGTGTTACATATTCGAATCAGCAATTACCTAACGGGACATTAAGTATATCATCATTGAATACGAGCCAACAGCAAACGATACAACAGCCAATTTCAACGATAATGCAGGTAGCCTCAACGTCCGGAGGAGCTATACAAGTGCAAGCAGGACAAACGACAACACCAAAAGCTACAACCGTATCACTGCCACAAAATCAACAACAGACTTTAGTAATTAAAAACCAGGTTAGTAGAGATTTGAGTGAATCATATGTCCTTCAATCAACGAATGCCACAATGGTTTCAAATTTTAGCAAACACAAAATATTGTGGGAGGTCCTACAATGTTACCTGGTGTCCAAATAGTGAATATGAGACCGAATGCGCCTGCTGTATCAGCCGTTCCAGTTAGTCAGGGCCAAAAGAATGTGACTTCAGTTTCACCTCGTGTGGTTATTGGCAATCCTCATATGGTGGCAACTAGACCTCCAAACTCCCCGGTATGAAATTTAACTTTAAACCCTAGCAGAGACTGTTGAATTGATCGTTGGATTGTTGTTAATGTGTTCGTATTGATTTTAGATTACATTGAGTACTCTGCAGGTGCAAGGGCTACAATCCGGGCAACCGGGTTCAGCAATTATTCTAAAAACAGAAACTGGTTATCAACTGTTACGTGTTGGTCCAGCACCGGGTACACCTGTTGCTGGTCCCAATCAATTAGCAACGACAGGAAATCAAACATTGCGGTTACAAACAGTGCCGGCTGTAAGTAGATTCACAGGACCACCGTTAGCTCTGAGAAAAACAATAGTAACGCAGCAACAGGTGAAACATAAGTTCAATGTAATTATTAAGCGTTTCATCCATCCATCAATTTATGAGTATATATTACAATAGAGCTTCAATTTTGTTGATTTCTTGTACTCTAAATATTTTATTTGTGGATGATCTCTACGTGTCGTTGATTATCATGATGATTAAAAATCTTATGTTGGAATGCAGTTTAAACGTAAATTTTCAGCTTAAATAGAATCGAACTGAACTCTGCATGAATTGTAACTTAGGAACTGTTTTGTTATACAAGCAAAATTATATATACTTTTTATTATTTTCAATTCGGAATCAATTCGTTTCTCCTGTTGTGTTGCCATATTGTTTATTGAATATATGATTTTTTCTTTACTCTCACATAATTATGAACATAACATTATGGGATATTTTCATCTTATTATGTAGAATGGCAGTACATGCCAATTACGTATACAACAGAGCATGCTTAAGTGGTCTATTATTATAGAATATTAATTGATTTTATATTAAATTAATATAACACTCGGTTTTACCGATTCGTTCTTGACTTACCTGCAGCAACAAAATAATGCAACTTCTAGTGGAAATAGTTTGGTAGTAAGTACTGTCTCATCTGTACCAAATCAAGTAATTTCTACCCAGAATAGTGGTCCAACAATCGTACCAGTGGCATCAATACCGGCTTTGACACAAACGCATAATGTAGCACCAATAACAGTAGCTAATGCAGCTGCTGGCAATCAGGTGGGTAACCTATTGAACACTATCGAAATATTTGAGGTTAACCATCCCTTACTTAAACTCCATTTCTAGGGAAATACAAATAATACCAAAGAGAAGTGCAGAAAATTCTTAGCAAATTTAATTGAATTATCGAGTCGAGAACCGAAGCCTGTTGAACGAAATGTACGAACATTAATCCAAGAACTAGTTGAAGCAAAAGTTGAACCTGAAGAATTCTGTGATCGGTTAGAAAGGTTGCTGAATGCAAGTCCTCAGCCTTGTTTAATTGGATTTCTTAAGGTTAGATTTTGAGCACACTGTCTGATAATTAGTAATGATTTTAAACATTTTATTACATATTACAGAGAAGTTTACCTCACTTACGTCTGTCACTATATACAAAGGAGTTAGTAATTGATGGTATTAAACCACCACCACATAACGTTGCCTTTGCCGGTGTTACAACAATAGGAAATCAACTTGGTAATGTAGTACAAACACGTCCAGTAGTTAACCAACAAGCGCCTGGTGTCAAACAAACACAGGTGCGAATGATAACGCAGCCGGGTGGTCCAATTTCTCGTCCATTTGGTCAGACGACAATCACCAGACATCCGGCTGGAGTAAGAATACAAGGTCCAATTGTCGCCCCAGGATCACAATTCGCTCAAGTACGTCCCTCAGCTAATAATACAGGTCAAGTGAATGCATCTAATCCCCCTGCATTGCAACCAGTTGGAACACCAGTAAGTCGATAATTTTACTCATTAAATGCTCATTGTAATCAGCATTTTTGCGATACTTTTGTAGCATCGTTTAGCAACACCGACGCCCAGACAAAATTCAGCACAAAACAAAGCTTCAACACCGGGAGGACGACAACAGAACGCTAAAAATAACACTCAATCGCTATCAACGAAAGTAGCACACACTCCAGCAAAATCCGTTTTCTTAACACCAAATTCTGTAGGGGTAAACATGAAAGAGGGTAATGTGGCGCTTCAGAGTTCAATAGTCACATCAACTGTTGAGAACGCAAATAAAGCAAAAGCTATGGGAATGCTTCATAGTTCAATTAAGGATAAATCGGGAAAGGATAAAGGAAAAGATAAGGCTTTCTTTTCTTCTCAATCTGCAGCCATGTCTATGGCATCATCACTCTACGGAGATGATGATTTTAATGATGTAGCTGCTATGGGGGGTGTAAATCTCCTAGAAGAGTCTCAAAAAATTTTAGGATCAACGGAATTAATTGGAACCCAAATACGATCATGCAAAGATGAGATATTTCTCCATGTACCTGCCTTACAAAGTAAAATAAAATCAATTGTGGCCAAACATGGGTTAGAAGAGCCAAATAGTGAAGTAGCTGTATTAATATCACATGCATGTCAAGAGAGACTTAAAAACGTTTTAGAAAAATTGGCAATCATTGCTGAACATCGAATGGACATAATAAAGGTATAATATTCATTGACATAGAAACATTGAAGTTTGTAGTCTATCAAATTTATGTTTTATATTCAGATTGATCCTAGATACGAGGCCACAAAGGATGTACGAGGACAAATAAAATTCTTAGAGGAATTAGATAAGGCTGAACAAAAGCGACACGAAGAACAAGAACGAGAAATGTTATTACGCGCTGCGAAGTCAAGAACAAAAACCGAAGATCCAGAACAAGTGAAACTGAAAGCCAAAGTAAAAACTTTTACCTATATTTCTGAGCTTGTGTTTTTAATCCATATTACTTTTGACAGGCAAAAGAAATGCAACGTGCTGAAATGGAAGAACTGCGTCAACGAGATGCAAATTTAACAGCTTTACAGGCAATTGGTCCTCGAAAGAAACCAAAACTGGAAGGTGATACTGTGTTACCGGCAGGAGTACGTGAAATCGGTGATATTTTGTGGTTTCAGGTTTTTATTTATCGGATTAATTTATTTTAGGCAAGCGGTAGTACATTCAATCCCGGAAATATACCATCAACACTGCGACCAAGAATTAAGAGAGTGAACATGCGAGACATTTTATTTTATTTTGAACAGGAACGAGATACATGTCGGGATCCGTTGCTTTACAAAGCTTATCTTAAGTGATCAATAGTTGAGGTATCAGTTGGATACAAGTTGTACAATTTTATTAAATATTTGCTATAAGATGAACGGAGATTCTAAATGGGACGCCCCCTAAATGAATTGGAATTATCAATTCAAGTCGTGTTAAGTAGCTAATCGAAGGGTAATCATATTATTATTACATAATGGAAGGAAAAACACTTTTTTTTTATTAACAGTAGAATACTTATGATGGACATTTACTAAGAGTGGTTATGTATCATATTACAAGAGAGCTGTGATGAAAAAAGTTATTTTTTATTTTTCGTTTCGAATATTATTTTGCATAATTATACTTTATTTGTTTGTTCTTTTTTTTTATCAAACTAAAAGACGAATGAAAATGTATAATGTTTATTCGCATTGTCGGATAGCTAATCGCGTATGTAGTAAATGCAACCGCATAAATATCCATCAATGCTCTCGTTTATTAACAGAAAAAAAAATTAAAAGAAATGAAAAAAAAATTATTAGACCCTAAGAACATGAAGAAATGAATTTTAGTTTTTAAATGAATATTAAAATAGCTATGATACATAATATTCGTTAGATAAAAAAGTCTTCATTCGTAAAGAAAATATAATGATTTGGAATTAAAAATATGGACCATCATGGAATTCTAAAAAAATATCCAAACATCATTATAGTAATGGAGAAAAAAACCGAAAAAAAAACAATTCATCCTAGTATAAAGTTATATTATATGAATAACAGAATTTAGATGATTACGATTTAATTTAAAACTTTGTACGTAGGAATTCATAAATAATGAAAAGAAACAAAAAAAAACAAATGAAAAGCGCATTCTTCTTCAATAAGGACGAGATAAAATGTTTTTCTAGTTTTTATCAAAAAAAAAGTTATTGAAGGTGATGTTATTTGAATTCAACATAAAGAGCTTATTATTTGAACATTTTCAGCGGGAGAAAAAGGAGTCGATACCACATTTTCCAAATCATTGATGTATCGTGGTATCCACTAAACACCATTGAAATTGTTTTTAGTTTTCTTACTTTCTCGTTTAATTTTATTTAATTTTTTTTTTGAATATGCAAAATTACGCTGTGCATAGTGATCAGAAACCTACTGCAGAGGTTTTCATTGAATAATAAAAGCTTCGTCGTTGTGAATTCAATAATGTATTTATTTTAACAAGAAATATAAATTTCTATTAAGTAATAGTTTATTCAAAATTTTATTAATGATTTTCATAATTAAGTTTTTTTTTCATATTTATTTAAGTGAGTATCAATGTTGATGTTACAATTAAATTAATTGTTCTTTAATTTGTAACAGTAATTCTCACCCATATTGTGTAAAACACAAATTTAACAGTCATTTTATTTGAAATTTTATACACTATACCTACACAAACCACTTGCTATTTTGATTGTGTTTTATTTGGAATTGAGAGACAAACAATTTCATTTAATGTATTAATTTCATTCATGGATGCATGAAATCTATGTATATAAATGCAATTATATTCTAATTAAATTTAATAAAAAAAAAAATGTAAGTGAAGATATAATTTATGTAAGAATACAATTAAAAGTTAATGCAAATTGAGAGAATCAACATAAATTGATAACAACTAATCGTTAAAATGGGATAGTTTTATTATTCTCTAAGCATAAAAATTTATTAGGAAATTAATTATCATAGAATTAATAATAAATCAATTTATTATATTAAACTAAATGCGTTTAATTTTGATTTTTATGTACCTTTCTCGAGTACTTTCACTTATGGGAAAATTGAATTGAATCATTTTTACATCGGATCGTAATAGAAAATTCATCGCCAAGGTCATTTCACTTTAGACACATCGTAATCTACCGACGAAGTCTCGTGCATTTCGTTTTTGTGAATGGGAAAAAAGGTAAACAAAATTCCATAAAACTTCCGTGGATTTCCGTAATTGTTATTGTTTTGCCGTCTATAAATACACTTTTTAAGTAAATTTGATTCCGTATTAAACTAATTTTGATTAAAGTGGTAACTAAGTTTGACTCATTTCCATTCAATACAAAACTGAAATTATAATAATATGAGTGTATAAGTGAAATTCCGGGTGTAGGATCTAATTAAATTGCTATTAGGTGATTCGGTTTAGGCGGTCAAGCGTCACTAATAGTTGTTATTGATTGTCATGGCCGTATCATTGTCTGATTATTATCGTAATAATCTTCCTCGATGTATTATAAAGAGTGTCGTCACATGTGAACTATCGGACTTTGATCGAAAGAGAAAGAAGCCGGCCATCATTTGTGTCACCGATAAGCATTGGATTCATGAATTCTTTGAGAAAGAATCGATTTTCTCCTATGATTTTAGTTCTCACATATCTGGTAAATAACCTTTAAAACGATTTATCCAACTGTTATGATAGAATCATTTATTTTATATAGCCCAAGATATCAAGTACATAAGTCAAGATTACGTGCTATTTCAACCAGATGCTAACAGTGGAGATGTATCACAAACAATCAATGCATCAGGATCAACAAGTGGCATCAAAAGAAGTCGTGTACATTTATCACGTTTTGTTACAAATAGTAGAGATAAAAAATATTTCTATCTAGTCCTACTCGTCGATCATCTTATCGTATTGAACAGAATCAATAATAATATGAAGGTAACAATTTATTTTATTTTCTATGCTGTGTGTTATTTCATTTCATATTTTGCAGTTTCACCAAAATTTTAACAATGTGAAATCCTTTCGTATTCATGATTTCGATAAGAATGGTATCGCTTCTGTGAAACTTAAATTTAATGATGGGCGCTGTGAAAAAATTGAATTTAATGATGATGGAAGATTGCCAAAGTGCATTATGACCTCATTTCAAGAGTTGAATAAACCATTCAGGGAGTTGGTGAAACGAGTGAATACGTTGAATGTAAAACGAAGAGAACAAGACGCCGAGTTACGACGATTATATGAAAAGATAGAAGCGCGATCTAAATTTGGTCGGAATTGTGATAAGGGAACAGTATGATTATCGAATGATTTATCATTAATCATACTTGAATTATTTAATTGTTTATTCGTGTCGCATTTTAGATAATCGAAGAGAAAATTCCACTTGTTAAATATGGTGATATTTGGAAACGACGTCACAATGAATCAGTTTTGATTGGGTTTCCCATTTATAACACATGCATTATTAGGTGAGCATACGCTAAATTTCTAATTTTTCTCATGTATTTTATTGAATATTTGATTTTTTCATATCAACATTGGTACTAAATGATATTCAATGTTTCCATGTGAATTAATAAAATTCTGTCCTAATTAGAATTAATATACGGTGGTAAAATTATATTATTTAATCTTTAATTTTCAATTTTTCATTTAATTTAAAACCTATGATCACATCACACTATAAGTAAATTAATATTATCATTAATTAGTGTTATTGTATAACATTATTTGTTTACCATTTTTTATATGATTAATATCGGGATAATTGTAATGCTTAATCATTAATTATTATCACTGAATTTTAAAAATTCTCTATTAAGTGGAACTATTTTATATATTATTTTCATTAGGCGCCGATTAATTCGTCGTCGATTGTCTTCCAATGGAAGAAGATTCGTATAGAAACATCATTGAATGATGGTACATGATATTCTAATTAGTCCTTGAATTTAACATTGATGATCTGAATTAAGTCTATGTAAGCACCGTCATACACATATTACTATTTGTAAACATTCATACCGTTTACGCAGTTGATTTCTATTAAAAGTCAATGTTGATTATCTATTTGCGCGTGATACAAACTTATGTATAAGCAGCTGGAAAATTATTCTGCTACTCCAATGTCCAGCAGCCTAAAGCAATTTGAAGGGCATTGATATCAATTGATTAAGTACTTATAATAACTGGAACATTATTTTTATTATCATCTGTATCAGTGAGATCCTTATTTTGGGCATACGCCATAAAGTAGTCTTGTGCATCGTAATTAAATAATTCAAAGTCATATCTGTTAATATGATAAACAAAGATAATTATTGTTGGTTATAAATTCGTTAAAATGCCAATCAGTTTATTATTAACTGATATTAATTCACCTGAAATAATCATATAATCCCTTTAATTGTTTATAGCTGAGCTGCGAATAATATTTATCAATTTGTTCAGCTGTATGTGTACCTTTCCCAGTATTTTTCCATTCAGGTCGTATTACTCCTGTTAAATTTGCTTTTTGTATTAAATATGTTTGGTCTTCGTTTAAAGTTTCAAATTCCATAATAACGTCAATGTGTATTTGACATGGTGTACAAAATTTAGTTATTGGTGTCCAATGCATATCCATATCGGATGATGTTTTCGATTGATGTAACACATATTCAACGAACTCAGAAAACGTTGGATGTCTAAACTGGGGTCCAGTATACTTTTTCTATTTAATTGAATTATTTTCAATGTCAATTAGATTATTTAAATTACTTATGATAATGATTGTATCAATTACCTTACGAAAAACACGGATAATTGTCTTCCCCAGTGCATCATGATGGGAATGTGGAAGGGCATATAAAATTTTATCTTTATAAGCGCTCAGAAACCGTTCGAACGGGTGACGGGCAATTAGGAAGGTAATTGAATTGTTTTGTGCGTTGAATAACTAAAAACGAATTACCGATAATAATGATGATAATAAAAATCGACAAATTGATTATAGGGTAAATGTGAAATAATGGAAACACGATTACCTCATCTACCGTAACACGGGGATACCGTTTCCTAGCCAATTCCAATGGTACAATACGTGTCTTTCTTAAAAATGAATCAGCATAGCCAGCCAATATATTAAAATTATACATCCATGAGGTTGAAGCTGCTTTGAATACGTTGCACCAAATTAAATGATATTTTTTATTAACTAAATACTCCCATGGATATGGACGATGTAATGAATCGTTACCTATAATTAAAATCAAATTTATTGCGTGACTTGGCGAATAATATTCATATTATGTATGTTGTTTTGTATTTAAATTTCAAAAATCTGATGGAATAATTTATGAAAAGAATATGAAAAATTAAAATCAATTCGTACCAAGTACATCTAAACCAAATTCAGTACATTTGTCCGATAATCGTTCACTTCTTGTTTGCATACGTTTTTCAATAAGTTCCATTTCATCTGGTGTAATTGTGGGCGCCGGTTTCCGCTTAGGTAACTCAAGGACAACATTTTGTATTGGATTTGTATTTGAACTTTTGACCTATAAATTGGAAAGAAAAATAACATAAAGAGTCAGAATAGAATTAAATGTAGTTAAATAGAATATAAATTAGTATATTAGGCAATGATTTGAAACTAGCAAATGGAAACCAAATTGGGTTCATGGTTGAAACTCACGTAAACTTGATTAGTTTGATGTCCTGCGTAACTAATGGAAAGAATATGTACTACTGATAATGGCAGTAAGCATGCTACAGCAACAGCAATAAAAAATCGCTTCAGGTTGCGAGAATTTTTCCTAATCTTTCCGTTCATTTATTATATTGCTTCTGCAGTTGGACATCACCTGTAATACAAAATAAATAAAATGTATTTCGTTACAATTTATTTTAACGAAAACTGAATTTAATATCCAATATTGTTTTAGATGATTTTCACTACAATAGAATATTCTGCTAATGACATATGAAATGTAATAATGGAATGGTATTTGTTTTCTATATTTAACAAAAATACCAGACAAGGCAAATAAAAAATAACAAAAAAAAACACATTAATTTCCAATGAACTCTCCAGCAGCTACTTTTTTATAACTTTGTCATGCATTCGATTGGTTGCTAGTTATCAATTTATATGAGCATTTTAGCCCGATTATCATAATAAAATAGGAAATGGATTTGATCAGCATTAAAGAATTACTTGTCATTACATCGATTACTATTTGGATTATAATCAAATACAAACAATTCTAGAATCCAATAAGCCCATCAATATTTAATATGGATTGTAATTTCGGTTAGCTTAGTATGCTGTCGTATTTTAATACCAGTTGCCTAAACAATGAACATTATGATTATCTAATTATTATATGAAATTTTAATTATGTAATTATTGCAATTCACGAATCTCAGAGGCCTTATACAAGAAATATTATTCAATATTGAATTATTAAAGAAAATATAAGTTACCAGTGTCATTTGATTTATTTTATGATAGGCTGAGTTTATTGCACAATACCAATTTTATTTATACTGATTAGTTAATATTTTAATATTATGTATACCACTTGATTTTATGTCATAGGTTTTTATTGGTAACTATACTCTATGATTAAACCATGCTATTACTAATCAAAAATATAATTAAGTGAAGTTAAAATTACCATTACCACTGTCCACTAAAGAACCACAAGTGTCCAACTGAATTTAAATTCTCTATTGTCCTTATCTGCACAACAACACCATGTTAATAATTAATTAAAATTAATAGAATCCACAAATTTATTTGGTGTTCTATTAAAGGAACATCAATGTTCGAACTGTCGCGTTTTATGAATGAAATATTTTCACACTGTGCGCTTAAATGAAATAGAAAGAGATGATTCTAAATTAAATGCTTTTATTAACACAGATGCGATTTATTACTTTAAAAAAATGTCACATCGTCAATTTTATAATATTCTATTTTATTTCTTTACATTTAAAACGAACAAAAATAAGAAACATTTCTGAAGAGAAAATAAATAAAAAATTTTTCATATTAAATGGTGCGCACACTCTATCGCGTTACAGTTCTCTCTTTTGTATAGTGAATACCGATTATAACATAAAATCATGGTCCCATTTCAAAAGAAACACTTGGGAAAGCTATCCTAATTATTATCCATCGCCAATGCAAATACCAATAAAGAATAAGCAAAACTGGTTAAAAGAGTGTGAAAATGTACATCAGAAATCAGTTTGACATTTTTTTTGGGTCAATTATATCTATAAACTGTTTGGTATCTATTTTCACAGTTGGTCTTACCAACAAGAACGACGGTTCATTAATTTAAGATCAGAAATATAAATTGTATCTCTCTATAGGATGTCAAACGGATGAATAATATTTATAGTTCGAGACCTTCTGTGCGTTAGTTTAACGGCTGTTATTTCCCTAATTTTAGACCATTTTAAAATACATGGCATTTTCCGAATTTTGTATCAAGTTATTTTCCATCTTAAAATAATGTGTATGTTTTATACTTTCAGTCGACGCATAATATGTAATATTCAATTGAATCTCTTATGTACTACATGGCCAGATTTAACTTACGATTACCGGCTTTTTGATTATCAGTATGATGATTTTGATGTATACAAGATAGATGACCTAAACGATATTGAGTTATCGTATACGGATGAGTCAAATGGCAAACGGAAACCGAATTACCTGGATGAATGGACACTGAATGAGGTGAGGCATTGCAATAACGTAAATAAATCAAATTTTTTGTTTGATGTATTTTTTTTTTGGTCTTTGCAATCAAGTACTGTCAAATCATAATTGTTTTGTTATGTTTTCCTTAAAATAGAATTTTCATTTATTACCGGATCGTATCACAATGGTAGTGATAAGAATAAGAAATACAGAATTTCTGACTTCATTTAGGCACAATATGATTTTAATGATTAGCTACTCAATGGTATCATCAACAGACTTATATCAAAATAACATGGGATCAATTGATTTAAGTACAGCCGATATGAATAGAGACGAAATATACGTAAATTTTGATGATAATAAAGGTAAGATAATATGAACCAAATAACATGATTAATGTTTGATCAATATTGTATTAATTATACCTTTTACAAAAAACAAAAATAATATTTCCTCTATATTTAACAATATAGTAATTTATGATGTCAAAATAACATCAGATTTAATTCAAGCACTCTTTGTTATCAGTTTGATTCACTAATTAAATTTAACTATTAATTTAAGGTAACAACACTATCGAATTGGTATCAATAATCAGTTCATCTGAAAATTTTCGATTAACAGTTGAATTTAACGAACCAGATCACTACAATCAATTCATTGAATTTTTGAGCAGTACTTTACAGTTCAGTGGTATATGGCAAACTGACTATGAAACCGAATTAAATTCAGTTGTGTCAGCAATCACTAGTGAGGTAGGTGGACTCATAAATTCTAATACATTGTTGTATCTATTTATGTATAGATTAATTGATTTTAACGACATAAATATATATGTTATATATAAAAAAAAAGATGTGAGAAACAATCATCATAATTTATTATGTTTTTGTTATTTTTTTATATCGTGATTAATAGGCGTTCGGCTTAGAACCACAAATCGATTGGAATATGGAAACGACTGGTAAAAGTTTGAATGCTAAGAATTCGTTGAGGGATAGAATGCGATACAATAATTTTTATAAAGCAAAGGGATTCGGTGGTGGCAGCCTGATACGTTGTATGATAGAAGAGGGTTCCAATATAGCGCACGTTAAAATTTCAACAAAGTCAGTCATTTAATTAGCAAAAGTTTTATTTTTTTTCTGGCACTTTGAATTTAACTTTCAACGAATTGTTTTTAAATTTTTGTGTATTGTTTTTTTTCTTACAGAAATGAGAATGACCTATTAAGTCTGATAAATTCTATACACGGTGAATTTTCTGAACAGTGCCGTATTAATTTATCTGATATGAAAAAATCTACCTTAATTAAATTATATTATGCGGTGAAGTGTGAATTTAAATTTGTTGCTGATTATCTGGATTATATTGGTACATCTTCAAATGTTACCGAAGAGGATGTAATTAAATTTCGAAAACATAGAAATTTATTAGAATTAAGAACGGATATTATTGTTAAAGAACTGCAAACATAGGTAAACTGAATACTGTGAATTAAATGCAAAAAAAAAAGTAGATTTAAAATTTAATTATTACCTGTCTAAGTGATGAGATAATTTTATTAACAGTACTTATTAGGCTGTATGTTTATAGATATAGTTAATGATGATGAATTATAAAAATGGTATACATTGATGTGAAATTATGCTTTTAGTTCAACATCATTTAACAACGGAAATCTGAATATGTAACAGAAAAAAGGTGTATTATGTTTAATAACTCAATCGTATTTAATCGCGGTAGGTGATAATAAACTTTTTATTATCCACAATAAAACAGATATCATCTATTGTTATAACAATCACATAAATATTAAATGTGAAATGGTAAACTTATTCCATTTATGATCCAATTAGTGGAAGAGTGGAGCCATCTCAATGGAGTATAGAAAAGTTTTCCTTCAATTGCAAATTGAACGCTGATAACAAGATATTATTATACTTTTACTGTCATAATGAGTCGATGACTTGTGTTTGTAAATATTTCTGATAAGAGATTGGAATTAAGTGAGAATTTGAATTATAAAATCGTCTGTTGCTAAATACAGTTTGCTAAGTGCCCTTGATAAAGTTAGTATGGAGGCAGATCGTGAAAAAATTGAGGAATTAAAAGCAGCAATCGGAACTTTTGCTGATTTTCCAAAACCAGGAATTGTTTTCAAGTATATAGAAAATGTGATATTCTATGTGATGTATTCATAATTCAAGTATTATCTTCAGGGATATCTTCACAGCATTGAGAAATGGACGAAATTGTAAATTATTAAAGGAAGTGTTGTTGAACTACATTAAACATAAATATCCCTACGTCGATGTAATCGTTGGTCTTGATGCACGTGGTTTTCTCTTTGCTTTTATGATTGCCGCTGAGTTAGAGATTGCCTGTGTTCCAGTTAGAAAGCACGGAAAACTACCGGGTAATTGTGCTTTAGAAGAATATGATTTGGAATATGGAAAGGTATGATATCAAAACGATTCGCTAAGAAAAAGCCAATTCAAAACAATTTAAATCTGTTGTAGGATATAATTGAAATTCAGGAAGGAAGCATACGAAAAGGTCAAAAGGTCATCATTGTCGATGATCTGATAGCGACCGGCGGCACACTGGCAGCAGCCACTAATTTAGTTAATCGTCTTGGTGGCGAAATATTAGAATGCCTTGTCATCATTGAACTGGTAGACTTAAAGGGTCGAGAAAAAATTTCTTCGAAAGTGCATTCTTTAATTCAGTATTGTTAACAGTGTATTAATATTGATAATATATAATACGCGATTATACATTCCAAAGCCAAACGTTGATGATTCACGTGTAAAAATACCAATATTTTATAAAGTGACTTGTACAATGAACAAATATAGTTGATGTTTCAGTAATCTCATTCTTTAATATCCTTATATTTGTTTTTTTTTTTTTTCATTTGAAAATACTGAACTAATACAATTGAGTAAGGCAATTGAAGTAATTGTTTAAAACAAAAAAAAAAATAGAATAAAACGTTCTCATAATTATAATATCAGATTAGATTAAACACGAATTTTAATTCTAGAGGCTTAAATAAAAAGTATACATAAAGTTATGTACATTAAAGTAATTATGAATAGACTTATGCTTGACTTTGCAGCCGATCATTATTTGTTTGTGTTTGAGGATTTCCATTACTTTGGTTCTGAATTGGTTCATTCCACGGTTGCAGTGTTGTAGAACTAAATATAATAAACAACAAATTTCCAACGAAATAAAATCCAGCGGCAATAAAGAATACCATTCGCCATTCTACCTCCCACCCGGCTGGATCATCATGAACTAATACACCAACTGTTAATGGTGCTATAATTGAAATAATATTGGCCGCACAGTTTGTCAGACCCATCAAAGTACCAGCAAAATTAGGTGCAATATCAATATGACTGCACTGGAATCCTAAGTAAGTTGCAGCACTAATACCCACAGCCAGTGTAAGTAAACCAATCGCCCAACTGGTTTCCTTTGTGTATGCTAACGCAATAAGAGCACACATGGGAATCCAGTGACCTGCAAATGCCATTAGATTATCATTGAAAATTCGTTACTGAAACAAATAATCTGTCTACTTACCAATTGAATTGAATAATTTTCTGCTATATTTAATTGGAATGCATTGATTGTTAGAAAGTACGGTAGATAGATAACTGAAGAAGTAGCACATTAAGAACATAGCCAAATATGGTGCAGACGATAACAAGGCATTCTATAAAAACAAATTTTTAGCATATTACCCTGTTACTAAGGCATAATTAATTACTTGTTTAATATCAAGACTGAGCACACTCTTCATGTACTCTGGCATTTCAGTGAGCAGAGTCCAGAATCCCCAATTGTGAGTCGAATGTACAATTAAAATAGACCAGAATGGCATTGATGTGAATATTGCCTTCCATGGAGTCTTTGGTGGAGCACCTTCATTACTGTTCTTCATTCCTTGTGCTTGTTCAATAAACGCCTTCTCTTCAGGTGTAATTCTCTTATGTTCTGATGGTGAATTACCACCAAAAAGATAGTAAAATATACACCAAACAAGCCCAGTAGCGCCGGCAATGTAAAAGATGCTAGGCCATCCTAAGTGAGGCGATGATGCCAAGAAGGCGCTCGAAGCAAACATCACAACGGTACCAAATTGAGCACCTGAATAACTGAATGTTGTCATTTGACCTCGTTCACTGACGGGTGCCCATTTCGAAATCATCGTATGAGCTGATGGGAAGATAAAACCTTGGAACATGCCAGACAATCCTCGTATAGCACACAGCCACTAAAACGTTCATAAGATTCATTACAATAAATCATTACATAAAGTCCGTTATATGAATTACCGTCCACCCGCCATACACAGCTGCTATTGGCGATAAGATATTTAATATGGAACACATTCCAATAGCGACTAAAAGTAAATTTTTTGCTCCATATCGTTTAGCGAACTCTCCGGCTGGCACTTGTGTTATAATATAGCCCCAGAAAAAGCTACTTAACAGCAGCGATTTTGTTTTCGTGTCCCAATCAAACACCTAAAACATCGGCACATTCATTATCTTAATTCGTTCTAAAGCGAATTTGTTTATTCAACTGATAAGCCAACACTGATCTAGTGAAGCCTTATTTCAGTTGATGAAGATCATATTACCTGAAAATTTGTATTTGTTGAGTTACTGTGATCAGTCATTGCCACTAGGGCGACAGATAAGTTTACTCTCATTGCATAAGCAATTGTCATACAAAGGAATAGGAGGAATGTTTGTAGATGCCGTACACCAAAGCCATCTGAAATATGAATATATTTTATTAATTGATGACTTAATTAAATAAATTTAATATGAATTAAGATGAAAATAAAATGAAACACACGTCCTGGTTCTATTATCTGAACATATCCTCTTCTGTGAAGGCACAGTAATCGTTGTAACCACTGAAACATTGTTGCAACAAGTAGATCTTTCTCTACGGCTTATTGAATTAGAAATTGGATTAAGAACACCACTTGCTATTTATTCAACGGCATTATTTTCATGCTCGATGAGTTATGAATTTCTTTACAATTTAACTAATCGTTTGATACGGGTTCTCACTTAGAAAAACCCACAAATTATTCGTTGCCAAAAACTCAACTTGCTAACAAAAGAACGAATTTATTGTGATTGGCACTTGCATTTTCGATTAATGCTAAACGTACTCTGAGAACACTGAACAATGGCAATATTTAATATTTAGTGATTTGGAATCAAATACTTATAGATTATCACATTCATATAATATTTAAATAAGTATTGCCATCGAGTAAACGAATCGAACTTGTGTGTTTTTGTTTACATATCCAAGTCAAGAGTAACGCCACCTGTTACAACTCCATTGGAATACTGAACTTCATATTAGTTGTAACGGAAGTCCCACAGTATCAGAGTAGAAGAAATAAATGAACATCATTTTGTATGTTTCAACCGTTAATTATGGAGTTAAGTTAATGCGACAATCCTACAAGTGTTCTCTTATTAATAACAAATTTATGATCAATTTAAATAAGAGGTGCTATGATATTCAATAAGACGTTCAGATATTTTTTTCTAACAAATCTATTGTTATGATTTACGATAAAGCAGATACAATTTATTAAATTTAATTTTATCTGCTAAAGTAAATTACACTAATGCACGGAAATCAATGCATTGACGGATTCACTTAATGGAAAATTGATAACTTTTTTATTACTTTTATGACTAAGAAGAATTTACTTATATCCTGAATATTATGCAACTAATCACTAATATTGTTTGCATACATCTTAAATTGATTCGTTTTTAATTTTGATTGAAAATTTAACTAATGGAATAAATCAGGTAGAATTAATAAGTCGGCTGACTGTTATTGCAGTGGTTTAAATTCTAGACTTTCAAGCTCATTAAATATTTTAATATACACAAATTTAATTCAATGGAATATTTTTTTTTCTCTTAATTCCATTCCCTTGACTTCCAAAAAACATGTATAAAACTAACTACGGGTATTACACTGTATAAAATTCACATAATTCTGATATGTTAATATGCTTAAAAGTGTTGTTATTGGTATCAATAGAAAAAAAAATACCAAACTCCTAATAAGATTGCTGGGAAAATATGAAATAAACTAAGAGAATCCAATCTATGAGTCACCGGTGAATTGATTAACTCCACGTGAATTTAGTATGAATTAATATAGACGACGGCCAGTTTCTTTTTATTTTATATTTTAACATAAATAAGAAGCACGTTTATTTATAGACCAAACATAATTCTTGATATACAGAAGACGGTTATTTTTTGCTCATTACATTTTAGTGTACGCATATAGCAAGTCACTAAACATGTACAATCTATAAAAAAAAAATTACTCAACAATTTCGTACTTGCAATCTTGAATATGCACATCAACATAATTAAACATAAATAAATTCACTGAAGAATCTTAAAATGGTAACCACAAGTGAACTCACAGATTCATACTATACGCATATTTCAATTTATGAAATTAAATATTGAATTTGCTCTGCTCTCTTTATTATTTTTATTTTTGCTCTTTAATTTATTTATTTTCACGTAACAAAATTACTTTCGCAAATAATTGACAAATGAAACAAAATAACAAATGTTCACACACATGCGAAATTTCTGGTTAATACAATTAAATTTTTTATTTATTTGATGAGTTAACGAAATCAATTGTTAAAATTCGCATACTAATTATTGTCCACGCTTTTGTTTTCTGTCACCATCATCTAATTAATAATAATTTACCGCTTCAATAGAGTGACACTTGATTGAATTCTTTGGCTTTCTTTTTTATTTTTTTTTGTATTCAAATAATTAAAATTATAATTCACATAACGTTAATAGTATTGACGACAACAAGAACTTATGAAAATTAATGGATTTTTATTAAGATATGAGGAGCTAACCTTCTTCACGTCTGTTGTGCACCATTTTACCACACTTGATTAAAATACGATTTGTTAAAGGCAGACAAAAATGTGTAATAAAGAATTATAAAATCTAAATGGTTATAACCGAATCGTCTCAAGATGTATTTCGATTATAAAGTGTTTATAAATTATATTTTTGTTGTTTCTCTTTTGGCTATATTAAGATGAATATTTTACAAAATGTAAAATAAAAAAAATATAAATAAAATAATCGTCTTGGTCATACAACTAAACTGGTTAAAGTATATTTTTAAACTGATACTATACTCAGTGGTAATGATTATGACACTACTTTACTCTGATCTGATAAGATCATTTATAGTGAAATCTTTAATCTCTCAAACAAATCTAAATATGTATTTTACCTATACATAATCTTAATAGATTTATGCTATAAATATTATTCTGGTAGATATAACAATTAATACAAATAATAAATTAAATACGCTATACTATATGAAACAAATAATTGTTTCGACAGTTTTTATAAATAGCTACACTAGACATTTACAACAACAACAATAAAATAAAAATGTGCATCCGAATATCATCTATGAAGGCATGTCCATTTTGATATTCACTATCATCACAGATTCACGTATATTGGATGTGTAAGAATGGTGAATCATTTAAAAACATCTTCTCTCATTACATTTTCGAATTTTACAACAAAAACCTAAGAGAATTCACATAAGCCATTTAACAACATTAACAAAAACTTATTCGCCGATATACCAACATTGTCGGTCGCTCGTTTATCACTATTGCATATTCGTACAGTCAAATCGAAATAAGTATCAATAACATTAGATTCCATTGCATGTATACGATGATTTTCGATAATAATTGATCAGAAAATTGATCGTTTATCATAATACAAAGACAATTTAATACCCAACTGTATTTAAAGATTATCATTATTCTGTTAACAAATAGCTTAAATACAATCATAATTATGATCATTTTATGGATCATTTGATTACAATTATACATCTGAACAAATTATTAATAAATTTTTATTTTTTATTTTCTTATTTAAAATACTTAGATATCAAGAAATTAAATAAATATAATGTGGGTCAAGTTTAATGAATAAATCGAAATGATACGTAACATTGATTAAGATCTATTATGCATAAAAGATATTGTGCATTATCAATCTCTCTCTCCTCCTGGCGTTGATTACTCATTATTCAATGGAATATTTTTTTTAAAAAATTTTGTATTTTGGTGGTCAAATACACAGACATACTAATCCGGTCCACTGGAATTATACCATAATAATGTTGATACACCCATCGTTTAGCAACTTAGTGCGTAAATAATGTGAATGAAAACAGTGAAAAAAAAAGCATGGGAACCAAATACAGGTTTTTATTTCGACTCATATTAATATTCATACATTTGAATAATGCACGGCATTTTTATTATCATACACAGGTAGAGAAAAATTACTTGTGGTTTTAAGCAAATTCCTATTCAAACTCAGTGTTGTATGCATTTTGTTAATTGTTTTTAGTAAATATCGTAAATCACTTGCTAGTTTAGGCATTTTATTATCATTCTATTGTTTAACGTGAATTTAATATTACGTTAAGACCCGTTAAGTATCCATTGGTTAAATATTAAGTTATGGTCAAAAGAAAATAAAAAGGCGACAACTTGTCAAAGAAGTTTCCTTGTTTTTCATGTCGCCATTCAGATTTATGTATTTCCATAATTTTTAATAATCAAAGCAACTATATCCAAACAATTCGAGGCATAATTTAATTCAAATATAGTAAATTGTGTGTGAATGACTTGTCAATTGTTTATGCATTTGGAATGGAAAAGACCGTTCAATATAGGAATGGCTTATGATGCCACTTATTGTCTTTTCATCACTTAAAGATGTTACTCTAATCACACAGTCAATATTATTCAGTGATAAACTAATAACCGGATTAGCAAGACCAATTATACATTGTCATCTTGAATTGATTTAATTCACTTTAGGATTCACCTCGACATTAACCAAGATAATAAATGTATTTGAGTACTCATGTCAGTAAATATTTTCCATTCACTTTAAAAAAAGAGAGAGATTGAAAAGGAGTTTGTTTTTATTTTCATGTAAACAATCATAATTTAGTTCGATTGATTTGAATTTATTTTTTCAATGATATGGTTGTCTGGGAATTCACCAATGCGTTATACACAATATTATTCAATGTTTAAGTACCTGACAATTACAATGAAGATAATTTTTAATTAGGTTAATGACAATGATATAAATCATAATGTGAACGATGGGAAAGTGCCCCCTAGTCTAATCTTATCATTACATTTTGGTTATTGTGTTCAGTATTTCTAGTTTAAGTGGATGTGAGATTTAAAATCACAACTGAATGAGTGATAAGATGTTTTACTGATCTACTTACTGGGTGCCACCACTGGCTGTCCATCAACAACTTTTTCTTTTGGCTTCCAAAATTTGATTAGTCTCATTCTAAATTTAAATTAATTAAACACTTTTTTTCAGATATAAATAGAATTAAATATCAAAAAAAGGTTACACTTTATCACTTGGACTGTAAATTTTAACTGGACACAATGATACGATTTTATGTTTTTTATGTATACAATTTCCTGTAAATTACATAAAAATTGTTTTTTTTCTGCTATAATTGACTGATTTTACACGCGAATGTTTTTATTTATTTTTACAATTAGACTTTTTGTTACAGAATATTCAACTACATAGAATAATTTAATTTATAGCAGATAGCACATCATTTAATCTCGATAGATTATCTGTAAATTTCACTTCAATATGTTTAATGTATCTATTGATCAAAAAATGAAGTGTAAACATTGAATATTTTGATTTCACTATCAGTCTATGTGTCACTTTTCATAAACTTCCTAAACACTAATAATATCCTTGGATTATTTATCCACAAATTCTATTATTGGTTTCCTCTTAAGGGAAACAATATCGAATTTAAAACAATCCGTGTACGGAAGCTTCGTATATTAATTTCACTATAAACTGAAAATCAATTTGAACGATTCTTTTAAAAAATCGTTACAAATTTTATGAATTATCACTTATCAATAAAATTAAAACTGATTCACGTTCAGGTAATATGTCAAAGAGGTCCGATCAACGTCTGCAGTAATATTTATTGGAAACAGAGGTATTTATCATTATTTACAGGTGAATAAACATACTTAAGATTTATGTGCTATGAATATACAATTATTATTTGTTGATTAAATACTACACAATATAGATTTAATAAAAGTATTTAAATAGAAGTGGGAATAAGCGTTACACTAATTTTATTATTTTACTTTTATTATGAACATCTAAACAATACAATTGAAGACACAGAAGTGTCCAATACGATTAAGAAATTATTATGTATATGTGATATGTAATTGAATGCCAAACCAAACTTTGATTAATTCTGTCACTCGATTAAATAAAACCACTCACAGGTATTGATAATTAAGAATTTGATTAAATTTCACGTGTATCATGATGATTTATTTTGTTACATAATTACAATTGCATTCCTGATTAATGTTCATTGATATTTTTTAAATTACAAATTGTTATATCCAGATTTGTTTTATTATTTCATTTTTTATACTGTTTAATCAAAAAGAAAAAAAAATAAATAAATAAATCGTAATTAAAATAAAATATTTTTTTTTTTTTGATTCTTTTAAAACATTTCCTCACTGCATTTATAAATTAATTTATTGTACCACAAATAAATAATAAACCATAATTGAATCATATAAAATATGAATTGAAATTATTATCTTAATTATCAGTAAATTTGATTAGAATAATTACTCGTCACTACACTGAAACGGATAAGTCAATCATAGTTAAAACGTTGTTTTACTTGAACCGTATCACTACAAAAAAAAATATTATTAATTTGCTATGACATTAACGTAATTCTAAACGAACGATAATCACTAGCGAAAGAAAGTAATTAGTGGTATGATAATTAACAGAAATGGTGATGTCAAATTACGTCTAATTTACTAAACGGGAAATATTCTTCAAACAACATATCCACCTACTGATGATTCCTGGTGATTTTGTTTAGTCTGCAGAACTGATTTGGTAATAATATGCCATTAATAAAACCACAGAATATTGTTAAATGAATCTATTTGATAGCAAATGCTTCCAATGAATACAAATCCACTGTTTTAAATAAACTATAAATTGACGCAGATGATCTCCCACAAAATCAGTTAACAAATGCTATGATTTTTTACTTGATTACGTATTGCACCTTTTTTTTATTATTATTATTCACATACACTTTGATCTACATTGAAATTCTAAATCTATATAAGTACATAATGATTCAATTGACTACATAAGAAATATTTGTAATATAATAGCAATTTCATGCACTTGATTTTTTTTTATTATGTCTATGAATCCTTGAACTTGTGCAATTTAGTTAATGTATATAGTGTTTGCCAGTTAACACATTTAAATGAAAAAGTAAATATAATAAAAAATGATAAAAGAAGATACCATCATTTTAGTTGAAAATTAAAATAATTAAATTGATATTCATGTAATTAATTGATATTGACCGCATTCGACGTTTATGGTTCTTCTTCCTCTTCCTCCTGCAAACGAAGAATATCGGCCTTATTCATAAAATAATAGCTGGGCTGTCTACCCTTTAGATCCTTCAATACACGTTTGGCACCATGTTTAATTAAAATTCGACTAAGCGGCTCCACCGATGACACACCCATTGCATAATGCAATGGTGTACGCTCCAACTACGAAATCAAAATACGAAATTCTTAATTATGAATTCAATCAAATATTGTACAACTGATTTATTCATAGATTTAGTACGAAATATTAGAAGTGAAATTTTTAAACAAAAGAAAATTTATCACTCACATTGTCCCCTTGACGCAACAGGTGTTTGAACCGACGTGCTATATACTCAACAAGTTCTTCATTTTCCTTTAGGATTGCGATATGTAACGAGCAACGACCTAAAATAATCGAAATCAAATTTTTTTAAAAGAAAGAAAATTTGTAATGAATTTAATTACACAATCATGTTGCACATTAATCATAATGCAATGAACTTATGCTTATTGCCAACTGAGTTCACAAAACGAGTTTCGCATCTTTTATAGTTTTTATTGTTATTATATGAATACTTTTAAATTTAAAAAACAGATTTTCATTTAATGTTTTTATGATGACTATTAAAATTACGAATCAAATTGTTTATTTATTTTGATAAGAGATCTTATA
This sequence comes from Coboldia fuscipes, assembly GCA_001014335.1. Classification (NCBI taxonomy): domain Eukaryota; kingdom Metazoa; phylum Arthropoda; class Insecta; order Diptera; family Scatopsidae; genus Coboldia; species Coboldia fuscipes. Next base: position 54,420 of record JXOR01001199.1, read on the forward strand.
ATGTCAAAAACCCATAATAGATTCCACTAAATGAAAATCAGTAAATTTTTGTGGCGGCAATACTAAATAAAATATAAACGGCTACTTCTCTCTACATACGAAGGTTAATGTGTTAAATACATTTAATGTAAATAATTTTATGCTAAATAATTGTTCAATCACAAATATGGATCAACTTTATGATATATCATAATATTAACATTACAAATTAACATTGTGGCTTATTAAGAATCTTTTGGGTTTTCTATTTTTTGACAAAAGTATAATTAAATTTGAGCTTTTGATGTAACTCATTTGATATTATAGAATTTAATTTTGTTCTATTTTACATTTAATGTATGCATGATAATCTCAAATTACCTGACTAAAATGAATCGGATATGAATTTCAAATAATAATGGAAACGATTTAATTAAAGAATCAAAAATAAAATTGTATAATTCAAATTAGTTTAATTGTATAACCACAATCGCATTGACATTGAACCAATCGGTACCTCTATTGTTTAGTTTTTATTTATTTTTTTTTTTCAATGAAAATAAAACAATTACAGCTAAAACCATTAAGCTGTTATTTTTTTTTATTCCAGTATTTAAATATTTATGTAAATTTCTTTCTTTCAAATATGCTAGAAGCACGTGCTTTATTTAAATTATTATTCTATATAATAATAACTCAACAGCATTGACGATCAATTAATAAGTAATTTTCGATAAAAAAAAATATAAACTGTAAGTATTTTAAAACTCGTTAAGTGAAAATTTAAAATCAATTGAATTTTAAATGTTTTATATTTAAAAAAAAAATATTATGAATAGTGAACTAATTACTAATTACCAAAGTAATTCTTGGCAGCAACCAAACGTTCACCATCAGCTCCATTGATGGCCGGATAAATTTCAGCTGAATCACCTTTACGAATAGCACGGTGAAAATTCTCACGTGTCAACTGTTAATTATACAATGTAATGAATGATTTACACATTTAATTCAAATACACAGTTACTAATTTAACAATAGTTAAGACAAACAATCAATCAAAATTTTACTTACTTCAAAGTCATGCACCGTCTCAAGGAAATGATATAAGTCATCATGTCCCCGAGCTTTTGCCACTTGTGCTATTGTATTCTCTTCATCATCAGTTAGATCAACAATATGATCATAACCATCCATTAGCATTGATTTGAATGCATCTAAATCACCGCGTGCACATAAACTTAATACATAACGATCAATTTCCTTTACATTATCTGGTTGGCTTGCTTGCATCGATACATCACGTGCTGTACGATATAATTCATCTCTGAATGTAATACTCACACCTAAAACACATATTCATAATTAAATATCATTGAACTTATTTAGCAACAACAATTATTCAAAACGATTGAACAAATATGAAATAAATAAATAAATTTATCATAAAATTAGTTATGTTTTTCCTAACCAGATTCCTCAATAATTTCAATCAATGCGTTACGGCCGTGTGATCGGGCACAAGCAAAATGTAAAACACTTTGACCATGTTCATCCTAAAATGTGTGATATAGAAAACACAATACAAAATTAAAAATTGCATGATAATAAAACGATGGAATGAATATTGGTGGAGTTCATTGAAACCATACACAATTAGACGGTGTACGTTGAATGTAGAAATATGGAAAAACTTTAAAATAATAAAAAAACTACTAACTCTATCGTCACTGGTAGGCGCCGTTTGGGGAATATCAGCAGTTGGTGGTGGTGGCTCATCAATCGGTTGCGTTTGAATACTGACCAAGTCATTCACCTGAAGGTCAGGTTGATGACCAATACCATTTTCCTTTGGCTGTCCTACTGAATTATTTATTGTTTCCTACAAAACAAAAACTTTGTTTTATTTTATATGGTAACTAATAAGTACATTGTTTTGAATTGCATTTTCTTGGTCAATAAGCATACCAAAAAGAAAGTTTATTCAAAACGAAAACTTACCGGTTTTCTTGGTTTCACGGAAAATGATTGTAAATAGTTTGCCAAGTATTGTATTGGATCTTGGGGTCGAAGATTTGCTACTTCCGTTAAACCTTTCATCAGGGGATCACCTAAGGCTGAAAAACAAAATGAAATTCATTAGTTACATTTAATTAACAGTCATTGGATATTTCTGTACTCACCCATAGCCAAGTAACGTCCCTCTTCAGTACGAAATAATGGCATATCAACACTATTTGGATTCATTTCATGTGCTGAAATTAATACAGAAATGGTTTTATATTAAAACATTTGTTAATTCATATTAACCAACAATTAACATAGAAATTTGTAAATTATCTGAATATCTTTGCAAATTTTTTATTAGCGCAACTTAATAAATAAATGGCAAATGAATAAATGTGAATTAATATTCAATAAAAACCAACAAAAGAATATTGTAGCAAAGAAGCAAAAACAGTTTTGTTACATTTGTTGGAAAGTTTCTGTAAGCCATTTAATTTTATGAATTTTTAATAAATGCGAGACTAAGTAAATAATGGAAAATTAATATGAAAAGCATTTTATAACACCTAAAACTTTCTTCAATTTATTTGTTCAATTAAAGAATCTATTTAAAGTAAATTTAACAATTAAAATGAAGTAACTTTGTAATTAAACATTTAAATAAATATTGTTATGCAAATAAATAACAATTAAATAAATTAGAATACAAGTGAACATCAAATTAACAGTTTTTTGGTATTTTTATAATTGATTTTATGGTTTTGGTTGTTTTGATAATAAATTTTTCTACTAACCCGATTAGTGACGTAATAAACTAGGATTCAGAAGTATTAATAAGGCCCACGGAAATCTTTCCAACACAATACACTAAATATTTAAATTAGCGTCTATGCTCAATTACAAGGTAGAAAGAATTGCATTATGTGATGTTGATTTTTTACAAATTAAAAATAGAAATTATCAATGGAATTACTTTACTATTTACAATATGAATTATTTAGGTTTCAGTTATATAAACGATGATAACAATATCATCGTTTCAACGTGGGAATTTATGATTATTTTATGCCAGCTGTGATCCAAGACTGCTCTTCTTTCGCCGAAATATATCTACCAAAAGTGTAGCAATATGTTTTGAATTTGCCAATGATAAATCTTTTTCCAATTGCAATATATTCTTAATCGCAGTACAATAGTCTTGGAATATTTTCCATTCATTAATTCCCATACTTTGCATATTGCATACTTGAACTTCATAGCTATCGTCTCGTGATTTCATATGTAAGCCACGTACTGAACACAAGTGTCGTAAATTGTCTCGTTCTTTTATCAAATGGGGTAAGTACATGGTGAGCGTTAGATGCAATGATGTACCTAAATAGCTTGGACGCGTGGCTAAATGGCCAAGGAAGTAACTGAATCGAAAATGTATATTATCATCCAAATATTTTATGGCTCTGCCAACCTTCGAATATGCGATACCAATGTCAGCTGGTGATTGTGAATCCGTACAGCAAAGGACACGTAAATGTTCACTGACATTTATCCACGCAACAAAATCACCTTTATGGCTGACAAATACACCTCTACCGTATGGCCAATATTGACCATTCAATGCCAATGACTCAGCCGCTTGCTGTGGATCTTCTGTTTGTAATAATGGAACCAATAATTTTCTTGATGCCAATATTGCACGAATTTCCGACTGATTTTCCATCACTTCATTCATTGTATAATACACGCCACCTTCATTTTCACCTAATTCTGACACGAATTCTTGATTCAACAATTTCCCCGTTAGTATACGTTCAGCTTGCTCCAATTGTCCGATATTTAAATTTAATGGTAATTCAAAGTCATCTAAATTCCTTGAACATTCGACGACACCATCCAATATCCATTTACCTGACGTGTCTAAGTTCAAATGAAGATAATCATAATCTTTTGGTGATTCAGAATGTGGTTGATCATCCAATATGTCCTCGGGGAAATAATTAACCTCTGGATGTGGTACAAAATCCTGATTAACATCCAGACAATGCATATCCTTGATCAATGGCACCAAGAATTCTTGAAACACTACGTATGCATCAAAATCAGGTACAATGATACCAGCATTCAAATCATCATCGATTCGTTCATTATTATTAGTCACTTTTTTCATTGCCGGCCAAATTAAATCAAATAAGTTATGATCCATACGAGTTTGACGTGTTTTAATTTTATCAAATACGGTGCGCTTAAAAAATCTCGACAAATATGATGTAATTGAATTACGATGCAATAAAGCACTGCTAGGATCAGTTGTTGGTCTATCTGATGATTGTTTACGTTGATTTTCATGTACAATACGATAACATCGTTCTAGTGTTGATAGTATTTCGAGATCAGTTAAACTCCTACGAGCACTATGTACATCATCTGGCACTAAATATCAAGTATTTACATAATAATTTGATTTGTTTTTTTTTTTTGTTTTTTTAGTTTTTAATTTCATTAGATTGTGTCATAGAACAAAACAGAAAATAAAATTAATCATATATAATTTATATGGAAAAACCACTCTCTGTGAATTACTTTCAATTACTCAAAACTTCATTCTTTTGTAGTGATTCAGTTGTAAATGAAATTAAAAAGATAGTAATAAACAGAAATACTTAAGTAACGGAAAAATTAAAAAAAAAAATTAAAGCAAACTTTTGCTGCACTCAATTATAATTACTTTGTATCGTTCATTTCTTTTCTTATTTTTTTTTTTTTGAACTCAAATAAAATTGATATCAGAAAACTGTTTAATAATTTGTTTATAAAAGAATACCTTGATCATTTAACATTTGATTAGCCAATTCTTCGTCAGCACCAAATTCACGAAGCAACTGTTTATGTGTAAATTTTCCTCGTGACTGATCCAGAAGTGTCTCAGCCGTGAGTCCGTCCTTTGAATGAAATTTTAATTATTCATTAATTATTGATTTGATTATATTTAATTTTATATTGTATCCACATCATATCCAATGTTAAAACCGAGAACAAAATATCGATTCTTGTTAATTATTCAGCTTATTAGTCAACTATATGACTTGTATTTATAGCTTTCTATCATTGGGGAGCAATTTAATTGAAAGTAATAGACGGAATATTCCTACATAATAAATACATATGTATATATAAAAAATAACTATGAAGCGGCGCATATAAACACTATTTCAGTTCTACTATCTAATCAATGGCACTGTCTACCGTTGAAATATACAAAGTGAGTTTAATAGCCATCTATTATGACATTATTCCACTATGATATGATCATTAGCATATTATCATATTTTTACAATGATTGCCATTATAATTTTTGGCGTACATACAATTCACTGTGATTATTATCATAAAATTGGTATAAAATCGATTGGAAAACCATTGGTTATTTTACTATTAGAATTATTATTTTATAGTTTTTTGTTTCTCAAAATAAAATAAAAATTCTAAGGTGAGTTTAGGTATTTAACATTGGCTGTTAGTTGATAAACGGGGTCAATATGTTTCATTTACCTTGTCCTCCAATTTAGGGTTTGCTCCTAATTGGGTTAAGAGGTTATAAAAGTGTCCATTATCATTAATGGTTGCTGCGTAATGTAACGCAGTGCGTCCATCAGTATCAGTCGCATGTAAAGTTTCTGGAAATCTTCCTCCTAAATATTTCACGATTGCTGTAATTAATTCATGAATATTGTCATTAGGAAAATTAATATTTCATAAACTGACATAAATAAAAGAATGGGTTTTCTTTTTATTGTTGTATTACCTGAATTGCCAAATGTCGTGGCTACATGTAGTGGAGTAGCACCATTTGGTGATATTTCATCCTTTGCCACAGCAAACTTTCTACGGTCGAGTGCTGTTTGAAGATCCTTGAGATTTCCTTCTCTGGCAGCTGTATGAACTTTTCTTATTTTGTTCTGCAGTAGAAGAATAAGGACTTATGAAAGGAATTCTAATTGAAGTGATTGTTAAGAAAACTCACCATATATGAAGGCACATTGTCTAAAAATGCTTGCATTTCCGGTTGTCTTGATTTCAAACCAATCAATTGATTGCCAGCACCCTCGAGTACTAGTGAAGCCAATCCTTCCATATCGCCAGCATCGATTATCTCTTGAATGGATCTTTTCTGTAAATAAATTAATTGTGTCTACTTTACGATAACATGCAACAATAATAAAATAAAAGAATGATAACAGTATTAATGGTAAGAATATAGTTGATATAAGTATAGTAATGAATAGTGAAGAAAAATTGGAAAATTCCCATGCAATAATAAATCGTCTAATGAATTAATGTGATCTTATAATAGTTAGACAGAGATGATATACAAACGATTTTAAATTTATTTATATACTTCGCTTTCAATCATTGCAACATTTCCACTTTGTAACTCTGAACCGCCATTATCTGGTTCACTCTTGACGACACCATTTATTTCCATTTCAGGACTTACAGTTTTATCTTTTAAATCATCAATCACATTCAAACGATTTGGATTGTTTCCATTATCACCTGAATCAGTTACCAAACCACTATCATCTGGTTCCATCACATCATCGTTATTATTCGCCTAAATGAGAAATTGGGTTTTGATTTTTGGGTGGTATTAATTATCCAAATTAAATGATAAAACATAATAAAATTAAATTAAATTCGATGAGTTGTGAAAACATTCTTACCATTAAATGGAAATTATGTACATGAGTTAAAGGCTATCGTTTAAAATTTGTACAAAAACTTATAGATAATGGGAAAAGAAATCACACAATCAAACATGCATTTGATTTAGTCGATGTTACCTGTGAATCATCATCAACCGATGCAAATTCTTCTCTTTGATCTAAGATTTCTATATTTGGTTCATTATCATCATTCGTTTCAATCACTTCTTGATTACCATCATCATCATATTCGGGTTCTTCATTACCCTCAGTTTCATTTTCAGTGTCTCTAGGCTCTTCAAACTCATCATCATCAATGACATTATTCTCATCTTCTACGTCACCATCATTACCATCGGTCACTTCTTCATTATCAGATTTGGCCTCATCGTTATGTATGCTTTCTCTATCAAAGGAACTTTCAGGATTTACATCAGTTTCTGGTACATCATCAGGCTCCTCATTTGCTTCTAATCCAACTGGATTAGGTGTATTTACAAGCTCAATAGATTCATTATCCAGTTGATGTTGTTCATCATCATCCAACTGGTTATCATTACTATTGTTCATGTCATTAGAATTATTATTCTAAAAGGTAAAAATTGATTTGCAAAATATGTCGTTTTAAAAAAAAGAAAACAGAAAAACCCAATAGTACGAGTGCATACAGCTAAATTATGCATTTGTGTTGTACATGCTAATCGATTAAGTGATCACTAAAAACAGTCTTAACTATTTCAGTTAAATTAAATGGTTTTTTATCACGTAAATTATTCATATAAGTAATAAATTTATATATAGATAGCTACTTAAAAATTTTGATTTATTAATTGTATTGTTTAAGGAATTTTTAATTATAAATTACCTGCAATTAAGTGACGGAAGTTCAATAATAACTACACACACAAATGGTATGGTGTCCAATACATAAACATTCTAATTCTAAAGAACAATTATATTCCGAAATTGATTAATAACACTTACATTTGGTTTTTTATCCGAGTCGTCATTATCAAATGATCGATTATTATTATTCGGTTGATGAGCCGCTTCATTCTCTTGTGGCCGATAAGTTCCATACATTGGAGGACCTGACTTTTCACCAAGAGCATCATCCATTGGATATAATTTTCCATCTTCGGTTCTATAATTATCTGATATGGCAGCCAAAACAGCTTCTTCTTCGACAGACAATGGAGTTGAACGACTTGTTCTACATAAATTTTAAATAAATTCGATTACACAAAAGGGAATTAATTATACAACACTTACCTTTCACTTTTATCCGACGCAATTGGTTCTAAAAATTCTTCTTTACTTGGTTGTTTCGTTAATTTATTAACAGCTAATATCCCAGGTAGATTATTTAAATTCTCATTCTTCTGAAACTCAGCATTTGAACTGCGTCTATCTTTTTGTTTCCTTTTACCAGCTATGTCATCATAAGAGAAGTTTTTCTTCATAAAATTATTATTCTGTAAATAATCATATTTTATATTAATGAAATAATGTTACAAACGACAAATATTAAATACTAATTACTTCATAATTTTCAATAAGTTGACCACTAAATGATTTCCAATCAAATTGTGGCACATTGCTATTGGGTGCCATGCGTGGCGCATCTGGTAATGCCGTTAAAAGAGATCGATCAATTTCATTTGGTTTTTGCTTATAAAATCGTGGTGGTTTCACTTTCTATAAAACAATAAAATGAAATAATGAAGTCATTAAATTACTCATCATAATCAAATGTATCATCATTGATTGCTTACATTATCTAATACTTCTTCGTCTGCGCCAGCATTCAACAATAAATTAATAGATCGATTATTATTTTTTGCACTTTGTGCCCAATGCAATGGTGTTCGGCCTGAACGATCTGGTTCATTCACAGCTTTTGGCCATATTTTCAATAAATATTCTACAATTCTAGCGTGACATAATCCGGCAGCCTTAAATATCAATAAAATATAATTTCATTGTATCTCTGGAGAATTGTAATTACTTCGTATAATATACCTTATGCAATGGTGTGAGACCATTTGAATCCTTAGCACCAGCTAATATTGGTGGTGCTGGTGACGTTGTTTTTTCAATCAATTCATCTAAATTATTATCGACACATGCTTTATGTACCTCCTTAATTTTATTCTGAAATTATTGACATTAAAGCCCATTAATCAAATCACATATTAAAGATCAATTGAATATTGACAACGTACCAATACAAACGGTACTGATTCCAAAAATCTTTTCATTTGACTGTGTGAGCTCACTTCTTGTCGTAATCGATTACCTTGACCTTCCCACAATACTTTTGTTAGTTTACTTATATCTTTATCATGTATCCATATCCTTATATTTGATGGTTTTATTACTATTGCTAATTAATCAAGAGAAATGCAATAACATTTGTTTAAAAATAAAATATTAACAGATGAATTAGATGACACAACGTAGTTTGAGATAATTATACTAATTTTCATTTTAAATAAATGACCCGAAAATAATCATAAGGTCATTAAATTGGGTCTATTTTATATACCACCTGAGATTATTTTTATGTATGGCATCAGAATAGATCACAGACGCATATTTAAGTTATACACATGCTTTATTTTGTATAATTAAATATTTATTATGGTACGTATGTTGACCAAAGTTATTATTGATTCAAATGGGTCAATCGATAGTTTCAAATCGAAAGAAAATCGGAAAAGTTTATTTAGAATACTAAATATTTTCTAATGTTAAAAACTAAATAATTTGTCATACGATTGTACTTGAAACAAACATTGTGTATTATACTATCAACCTTAATTAGATATATCTTATATTACTACTTACTTTCTTTTGAAGAATCATTGTCCTTCGTTTTGGCCTCATTCATTTGGTCATTCATTGCTATCACTTTGTTTTTTTATTTTTTTTTTGTATTTAGTTGTATGTTTTATTATTTGGTAAAATGAAAATGAAAGATAGTAAATATTACATTAATCGATTTTTATATCAGTGAATATTAATCAAGAAATTCAAAGTGTATTAGTGGAGTACAAGTTGAATAGCACGTTAATCGAATAACTGTTAGAAATTATTTAATTTGCGATTCATTTTTCAATGTTAGTGATATTGTAATGAAAATGTAAATTCTTTCAATGATTTAGAATAAAATTAATCAGAATGGTTGTTGATTAATTGATATATAAATCATTCCAATGTGATTCTTAATAATTTGAAATGGGGGGGGGGGGGGGTTA
>JXOR01001199.1:64532-75160 GCA_001014335.1 Coboldia fuscipes
GTTTAATGTAATTGTAAGACACCGTATAACACACATCACTATTTGTGTAAGTATGTGAAGGACATGGGAAAATGCCGGGTGTCTACGAAATCACAACTTTAATTAATTTTCATATAAATTTTTTGATGCGTAACATAATTAATATTCATTCACTATGATTTTTACCATGAATTTCAAGTACAACTAGAGAGAATTTGTATTAAAAAAAAGCACTTCCTTAACTTTATATTCAATGTATCTAAAGAGTATTATAAAAAGCTTGCCGTAAAGAAATTTCACTGTATATTCTTGAACGGTTGAATCCTTACTGACACCCAAATGATTGAACTTTTTTTAGTGTCCAGTGTATAGACATTATTGAAATTAAGTAAATTGTCTGTACTTGTAGGAGGGTATCTTTTTAACATTCTACTACCCTCTGACATGTGTAGTTAGGTAGTTACCGTTAAATGAATTTTCCAGCTGTCCAACAAATTCATATGTTCACATGCACACTCAAACCGTTAGAACATAATGAACCAACGATTTACCATTTGTTATAAACATTTGTACTGTGTACTTCATGAATTACCAATGAATATTTATTCATAGACACATAAATATGCATCCACATGTTATTCTATTTTCATGATATCATTTTATATATATTTACGATAGCAATTTAAAGAAAATAATAAAATGTATATGTTATATACTGAATGTATGTTAAATGTAGCTTCTGAGTTTCATTATCACTGCAATTTTACAGTTATTTGGTTTGAACATAATGACAACTTCATGGTTTTATGAAATATTAAATTGGCAATCATAACTATGAAAATCAATAAAATGACATTTTAAATTTTCCAACAGTAGAAAATGCGAAACGAAAATTGATTTTATACGACGTAATATGGTGAAGACTATTATTTAATTAAAATTATACCTCGTGGTACAGATGAATGATAATAAAGTCCATGGTATCTACGACGTCTTTTTGGTGGCATTTTAATACAAGTTACTTAAATATTTATAAAATAATCCCTTAGTAAACACTTGAAACCAATCACATATTAAAAACAGTTAATTGATATCCAAATTAACATTCTTGTTGAGGAATTTTCCACTTTAAATCACTACTTTTCACTATCAATGTGATTCACTTCAATTTTTTTCATTCAAACTACAGCTATTAAATATTAATTGACCAATAAATATCTGAATAGTTTAAATATCCGTTTTAAATTATCAATGTTTCTTCACCGAATCTTAAACATGAACTGAACACTTGACTTTACATTGATCCTAACTAAATAGTTGGTCAGAAACGAAAGGAACTGTGGTTAACACGAAGAAATTACGGTGTTAAGTATCCAAAGGATATGAACTATAATGTTGGAGATATCGTGAACATAATGGCACATAATCGAATTGTTACACGACAGCAACTATTGGATTTGTAATATAAGCCACACGGTTATACAATTGGGAAACAAAAGCCGACAATTTCAATGAAAAATTCGTATACAGGTATAGGTTTTCTATTTAATATTGAATACAGTTCGATTTGGGGTCCTTATAACCATTAAATGTTTCTTAATTATTATTTACTATTTAAACGGTTTGAATATATTTTGTGTACTGGTCACCCACTGAACTCAACGGTATAGCGGTAAAGTGAAATGAGTTTTCATTTTAATAAAGGAAACACAATGAATGCAACCGCATGCAACTGATGTAATTAGGAGATAATCACCATTGGTCACAGGTTTAACAATCATTGCCATGAAATTGACAATTTGTTGCATTTGTATGGAACACTTAGATCAGATAGATCAACTTAATGGCTTCTCTCAACAGAATAAACAATCTGATTTAAATTGATTTCACATACTATCAGTGATATCATTGCAGTTGTACCGGTACCGGTGATATGAATTTAATTCAAACAGAAGGAAATGATCTACTAATAATCAACTTCCTATTACTTAGGGTCTCCACTAATGGAGCCTCACTATTTAGTACAATGATATTATCATATCAGCTGTTGTTTGTTTTGAAACATTTTCGTTTTGTTTTGTAAATATATGTAATAAATCTGCAAAAATTTTTAACATTTAACCATTAGAATAACTAGTTTACGCAAAGTGTTTCCATCCATTTTTTACATTTAATTAATTGTTGTGTTTTATAGTATACATTATGTTCGGTTTCTTTGGTAAAAAGCCAACGGCTAAGGGTAAGTTGGATCTAAACAATCTAAGGTTTTGGTCGATGACTTACCTGATGAATCATTTTTTTCTAATAGAGCAGCAACGAGAGAGTGATAGGGCCTTGAGAAAAACTAACAGAGATATTGAACGTGAACGTCGAAAATTAGAGGATGAAGAACGAAAATTGGTATTCCCATATCGTTTCCAAACAATTTCTTGTAATTTTTTATTCCTATTCTCATATAGATTGCAGAAATTAAGAAAAATGCGAAGGAGGGTAATAATGCAGCCGCTAAAATGCTTGCAAATCAATTGGTTCAACTCAGGAAACAAAAAACCAGAACCTATGCTATGACCAGCAAGGTAACGAGCATAGGTTACCAGAATAAGAATATGGCAGCTAATACTGCACTGGCTGGAGCTATGGGCACAACTGCCAAGACCATGAATGAAATGAATAAGATAATGAGACCGGAGGGTATCGCAGCAGATATGCGAGCATTCCAACAAGCAAATACAAGAATGGAAATGACCGATGAAATGAGTATGTTTACTACTTTTGTTTATAAACCGTGTTATCAGCAGTTATCATCTATCTCTATTTTTAGTAAATGACACACTCGATGATATGCTAACAGAATCCGGTGACGAAGAGGAACAAGATCACATTGTCAATCAAGTGCTGGACGAAATAGGTATCGATATAATGGGCAAGATGAAAGATGCACCAGCTGTTGATACTTCACTTGGCGAAACAGCGAATGCTGAACGAGAAAAACAAATCAAAGATCAACTAGCACGATTAAGATCAACATAATATTATTTTTAATCGTTTGCATTCATTTGTATTTTGTATTGTTATAATTAAACTTCGATTACTGTTAATGCAAATTGATTGAAATTATTTTTATATCATCATAAGGTTTATCTGTTTTTGGATTCGTCTTCATATTACAGATATTTTGAACGATTTCCATACCTTTCGTAACCCGTCCAAAGACTGTATGTTTATTGTCTAACCATGGTGTTGGTAGAACAGTAATGAAGAATTGACTTCCATTCGTGTTTGGTCCGGCATTAGCCATACTAACGGTGTAAGGTCTATCATGCCGTAAAGTCGGAACGAATTCATCCTTAAAATCTGCACCCCATATTGATTGACCACCAGTTCCTGTACCCGTTGGATCGCCAGTTTGAATCATAAATCCTTTTATCACTCGATGGAAGATATGATTATTGTAATATCCATTTTTACTGTGCACGCAAAAGTTCTCCACTGTCTTCGGACATTCTTCGCCAAATAATTTTAGATGAATATCTCCCATTGTCGTATGCAGTGTGGCGAAATTATATTTCTTGGTTAAACCTATGGAAATTGATTTAATTAATTAGCATTTAATTCATTTTTATTAACTAACACTACGTTCGCTATAGTAAGTTTACCTTCATCTAAAATTTTCGTTAGTTGATACATTAAATAGACAAAATTACGTTAGTTACAACACACAAATAAAACACTAGAAGAAAACTAAGATTACCTTGGCCTTCAGGTACAGCAATTATGTCCTCTTTGGACGGTTTCTCATTGAATACATCACGATCTACGTCTTGCAATTCTGACGGAAGTCTTCTACTATACAGATAAAATCTTTGTTTCCTATAAAAAATGAAACATTACAAGTATTTAATTACTGCGGAGAGTGAGATACTGCTACTTACTTAAAACCAGTACAAAATAGTGTTGGATCGTTGGTTACTGATTGTAAAGTAGGATTATGTGAAGCCTCTTGTTCCATTGTGATTGCTGCCTTTGATCGCTTTGCTCTACCTTGGAACAATGCCAATTGAAGTGGACGAAAATTATCAGCTCGTCCTATTATATTAGTGCACTTATTAGTATGAATGTTAATCAATTTGACTCCTATCATTGTAGAATATAAAATGAAATTCCCACTGTAATCAAATACAATATTGGAGTATGCAAGAGCATCTGATTTCTCCAGTTCTCTCTCATTCGCCATTCTGGAATATAATTAATATGTTAATGGAGTATTTAAAAGAAAACATACAGCAAATACCTTCGTCCGAATTCCATGTTAGGCAAAGCCTGTGGTGTCTGTTGGAGATCAGTAAACCTTGCCAAACTCTCATCATACATACGAATCAGCTTTCCAGTTAAGAAATTAAAGACTCGCACCTAAAATCATATAAATACTGTTAATAATTTTTAATTTAGAAATATAACCACTTGATTTAGGTACTTTTCTATCGGTTGAAATTGTGGCAAATTTTTTTCCGTCATTTGAAATACATAATCCGGTAACAAGCGTCTTATTTTTAGCGAATTCATACAAGTTAGTGTCTAATTTAGATTCAAATTTAACAACACGTTCAGGAAATTTATAATCTGTCTTCGGTCCAGTCCAATATTCAACTATGCCAGCTTTGTCAATGGAAATAACTATTTCTAATGTTGGACTGTACTTCATTTGACAAACAGGTTTCGTGTGTAACTTATCTATAGTGTGAAGTGGCACATTTATGCCTTGTCCATCATAAATATGAATGGTTGGTGTTTCACTGTCAGATCTACAAATCAAAACGATTATTATTGGTTTAATTTTGCTTACAATGTTTCCATCACTTACACAGCAAGACAAGATACGGGATCTCCCGCCAAGTGGATCCATTCTGCACATAAAGGAACATATTCCAATTTCATCATATTGATCATATCAAAATTTACAATATCAAATATCTTCAATGCTTTGTCCATGGATGCAGTGCACAAATATGTTCCAGGTGTGTTTGCCGCTAATGCCGTAATGGGCTCTACAATATAAATGATATTGCCTTAGATCATGGTAAGATATTAATAGAAATCTGCCTAGACTTACGCAAATGACTCCTGAAGTGTTTTACAAACTCAATGCCTTCTTCCATCTTCTTCCAGAATTTAACATGACCATCATTACTAGCTGTTATAATAAAATCCGTTTTAGTAACCACCAAATGGGTGATTACGTCCCTATGCATATAACTCTTCTCATAGCATTCTGTGTTTGGTAAGTTTTCAAGGAACAATTTCTCAAACTCGAGTACTGATAAATTAGGAATTAAGATAAGCAAATAATTTATTTAATTAATATCCGATTGACATACCCTTCCGTTTCTTATTGGGTACGACGGTTGCCTCTGATGGTAGCGGCCCGATCCAACCGGCGTCATCACTGTCTTCATCTTCTTGTTTTTCCTGTGTTTCTGCTTCTTCTTCACTAGCACTTTTCTCATCGTCCGAATGTTGTCGTTTACTGGCCATTTTAATTAGTTGGTGCGATATAATTAGACACTTAGCACTTTACTTCAAAGATACGACGAAGTAAACAAAAATCGACGAGATTTATTCAATGGAATCGCATTGAATACAAATTTTGTGTGAGTCACTTAACCTCACTTTCTTGTAGTAATATAGAATGAACCACTTGAGAACTCTGGAAGAAAACATTGATTAAAACAAGGTGAATTCGAGAATTCATTTTATTCATATCCTTTTCAAATTTTCAAAATTACATAATTTTTTTTGCTTTCATTATAAGTAGGAATATAAGATCACATTTTTCTCAATCATTTTCATTGTTTCGTGTTAATCGTATCTATTTTTATGAATCCTTCTACCATATGCATGATAAAATTCTCACATCCTTAGTTCGGATCAACGATCAATAACTATGAAATCTAATTAATGATCGTCCAGTTACAGTGATTTTCTTTCGGCTCTTCTATTCTTTTACTGTTTGATTGGTTTTTTTGTTATAATATTCTTCATTTCTTTTTTATTCGTGAACTTAACATATAAAAATTAAACAAAATTTCTGGCTGTCTATCCTTATTAACTTTCCAAAACAGTTAAATATTTTCGTTCTATTGTATATGCCGTATATATATGTATCATCCATTATCTAATTGTAAATGTATAATTATAAAATCTATGCAGAAGTATAATATAATTACTATTATTACATAGTACAAAATTCTATTCAAACGAAGGATTCTTTTCAATTAATTAAAAAATAAAATTAGAAGAAGATTAAGTCTAATGTCTTAAAAGGTTGTCTGGTTTTAAATTATTCAGTTGTATTGGATTTTTTTCCCATATTTTAGTTATTTTTTAAAGATATTATTTTTTCATAGTTAAATGCGAACCATTAACAGTTAAGGACAATTAAATTAGTTATGTGTTTAGTAGTTTTGGGATTGAAAATTATAATAAACTTTTCAGCAATACAAAATACCAGGAATTATAATTATCTCAATTCGTTTCTCTAATGGATTCCAAAAAAAAAATTTGTTTTTTCTGTTTTCTTTATTCAACTCAATATCAAAAAAGGGTTTGTTTTAATTAAAAGGAATTCCTATCCTAAGGAAGTCCAAATACATCTTGATGTAGGTATTTAGTTTTAATTAACTGGTCGATGGTCATTTGTCAACTAATCATTTCTCATCATCGTCTGTAAAAATATTAATAGTTTTGTTTTTAAATTATTAAACATTATAATAATAGATCATATAAATACGAGTGATGTTGATTTTATAAATAAGAATAATAATAGTTCCGTACTCTCATAATTTCACTTATTTTGTTTTTTTTTATGTTTAAATATCAATTCATCCCTGTTTTGCATTCAACTAATATCTCCCGTTCCTATTACGAAATTTTGTTATCCCGTTTTTATTTCACAATGTTTTTCCTCATAATATTTCATATTTATTTTTTTTTTATATCCTTAACGACGAAACTGAATATAAAAATTCTATTACCTAACAAATTCTCAGCTTAACCACATTAACTTCTTGATTTTTATTTTTTCCTCAATTTAAAGAAAGAAAAAAAAAATAATAAACTTATCATCTTAACGTTATATGAATAAAATACGAATTAGAATGTAGAAAACTATAAGCATTTGGTGGCTGCATTTTCTATAATATATACGCATTTATGCATTTTATATTCTATAAATAAATTTTTTAAATTGTTTCGTAATGTAAAATCCTGCCACTTGTTTTATCCACTTTTTGTTTCTTCACTATTTTCATTATAGATAGATAACTCCATATCATATCGATTTGCTTTTGCCATTTTATTAAAAGTTTTATTTCAATAATTTTTTAGTGAATAGATTATAATCCTTTATATTTTCACAATAGTTTTACACCTTTCTCTTATTACTCTTTTTTTTCTCCATTTAATAAAATACAATTCTGTTGTTTTCATATTATCATATATGCGCAAAGCATAAATCATTGTTTTTTTTTATATTATTAAATATGCGGCATTTTTGTTCCGGACGAAATGATAAACTAATTATAGTACTTGTTCCCACCTTTCAATCCTCTTTCAAAACATCATTTCACAAAAGAAAAAAAAATACTTCGATCAATTCCTAATTCTCATTTATGAAATCCTACATTTATGTATGTCCTCAAATTATACTTAATTACTCACACTCCCTCTCTCTATCGATTCTTTACTGACGTCCCTATGATAAATTAAAAAAAATTTTACGTTTAAATCTTCTGCTCTAATAGTTCCACCGTTTTTATAGTACTGGCTTAATTAAAGCTAGTAAGTAGTATGTTACTAGCAATTATACCGTCCTAATAAATCGAAAGTTAATCACTTATGTCAAAAATAGAAAAAAAAATTATATTATAACCAGAGAGTACATTTAAAATTATAATCATAGTAACTATGTATGGGAATATATCCTTTCTTATCCGTCTGGGCCCATGATTCTTAAAAAATAAAATATTAATTAGAATAAGAACATCTTCAGTAGATCCATTCTTAAATTAGATGTATTCCGAAACATAATAGTAATAATAATAATAATGAAAACTAGCCAATAAGTGCGGTGTGTTGTAACATTATTACAGTCCTCCGAAAAGCAACGATACACCGATTGGAATTATCCAATCCAATTGATTTTTTATAAATTTATCCGTGTACCGTGTACTTGGCTCATTTTAATTCTTATTATTTTTTCCATCTACTCTCATTTAGGCATACCTATTTTCTATTTGATAGTCTGACTAAAAACAGTTCCTATATATCGTTTATTATAATCATAATTCTGTTTTTGTTTTCCTTAAAATTTCCAATCACTCGGTCGAACAGTTTTTGTATTTTATATTATGTGAAATAAAATTAACTTTTCTTTTTTTTTTGTTAGATAACATTGATTTTCGAAATTTCAAATCATCATTGGACAATTATAAGTGTTTTACTAAATAGAGAAAACCAATTATTAACACTATAATATATTAATGCTCGCTACAATCATGTTTTTTTATAGCTGTTAGTAATCATGTTATAATTCCATTTTATATTAATTTTTCCATGTTTCTCAATATATCGCGATCTATACTATTACATATTTTTGTCAATTCTATTGTAAAATCACAATTGTTTGCCATACGCATATGAACGAATGTGACCACTGTTCCATACAATTTTGGCATATTATTGAATTTTTATGTTTAATTCCTTTGCCTCTTTTAAAAGCTTAATTTTAACTTTTATGTATAATCGTTAAATATAAAAACCACATCAATTATCTAATTAGTTGTAATGTTTGCTATTTTGTTTTTTGTTTTTCAATATTTTTTGGATGTTTTGCAAGTTATGTTTCCAAAAGAACTTAAGGGAGAAAAACGTCGCGATTCCCGATTTTTTTTTTATTATGTTGAGATTCATGTGTATGATTTAGGAAGTTTAATTTCTACCTCCATTTTGATCACACTCTCGGCTTATGTGACCTAGTTTACCACAACTGTAACAGGACTTAGCACCATCCGGGCAGTTACGGGAAATGTGTCCACTCTTGTTACAGTTGTAGCAAGCACCAGATGATCGATTATCGCCACCGCTTTGCTGCTGTTCCGGACAGTTGCGAGCCAAGTGGCCAGTTTTGTTGCAATTGTAGCAACATGGGTCATCAGGAGAACGACTGCAATCACGTGCAATGTGACCAGTACCTAAAAAAGTACAGAGATCCAGCATAAGATTTTTTTGTGGTAATTAACCATCTTTGTGTTTTTTTTTATATAAAATATGGAACAAGCTATGAGTTTAATGACTGATTGAATAAATGAATTAGAACTGATAATATAAATTAGATGAATTTAATGGAACAATGCGATTTAGATAAATGACTTACCGTTGCAACGGTAACAACGGTCAGCGTCTTCCTTACATTCACGGGCATAATGGCCAATTTGGTTACATTTGTAACACTTATCACGGTTGCGGCCATAATCGTTGTTCATTCGTCCACCGCCACCGCCACCACCATCACGACCGCCGCCATCTCGGCCTCCACGAGGATTGTTCCAACATTCGCGAGCATAATGACCAGCTCGGTTGCATTTGTAGCATAATGTATTACCACCTCCAGACATTTTAGCTGGTATTTCTTATTGTATCTGGAACAATGAAAAAGAGAAAAAAAAATCAATTTGGCTGTTTTTTATTTCATAACTATTAAGCAACGCTATTTTAATGAAATGTGTAACAACTATTTTATTCGGCCCCACCAAATTAGTCATCGCAATCAATGATTTTACCGGCCATCATTTATATGTTTCATGGAACAGATGTACCATATTAAAACAGTTCTATGTGAAAGCGAAAAGAATAAAATGGCGCGTTTTGGTAAAATTTTTGACGGCGGCCGACTACAATTTTGGATAAATTTGCGGTCTCACAGTCGGCGGATCGGCATCATGAGTGGCAAGGGGAGTGCTTTCGTACACCCAATGCCAGCCACATGGATCCCAATTGGATGTTCCCGATTGAATCGGGATAAAATTGGAAGCCGTTAAAACCACGTGTGCACTCTGCTCATTTTTCGTTTGTCGAAACAATCGCCAGAGCGGCTTCATGTGAGATTGCACAAGTGCACCAGAACTCCCTTCGGAAGGCACAACGTTGTTCGGATAACCTTATTTCCATCCGCGATTCAGATGGTGCTACCACCAAAAGTAATAGAAATTTATCAAATTCGCACTCACCTTTCTCTTAGATTTAAATAAATGGAATTAAAATGAGCCTCACGCCGTCTCAACCCGCACAATTAGATACACAAGATAATAATTTTTATTTTGAAAAAAAATTGATGCCGCTTGAAAAAAATATGAACGCCAGCCCAGTTGTCAAACTGTTTGAACATACGAACATACGAACGGTATCAAATAAATGTCACCGAATTGGAGAGAGTGCGATATGTTTCCAATTACATGATTCAGAATCTACATATCCAACTGGCAAATAATAGTCACGGTCGTATTTTCAACCGTATTAGAAAATACCATATCCGCCAGTCAGAATGAATGAAATATACATGCGACTATAGAAATTTGGTATTGCGGACCGAGAGA